>CM067492.1:4226097-4325651 GCA_034552555.1 Semaprochilodus insignis | reverse complement strand
ACATGTCTATTAGCATCAGCCACCTTCTCCAGCAGCAGCAGTGGTTTCGTTTTTCTGTCTCACTGTCTCACATGTAAGAGTCCATAAAACTCTGCTAGTGCCTAAAGTCTATTTGTGGCATTCCATGTCTCATTAGAGGAGGATCATCTCCACTCAACACCAAATGTGGAAAAACAAGAAAACAAGTACACCATGATATTCCACAGCATGCAACACTGGTCGAGGGACAGCATTAACTAAGGAAGATGGGTTTGACGGGTGCACTGTTCTGCTTTAGGGATCTGATTAGATCAGAGAAGATTCTTTATGAGGTGATGATAGCAAAGGTGACTGATTCCAGTGTGAATAAAAGCTTTGTTTCCTTCTTTGATTTTTGAAATAAATCGCCACTTTCATTTGCATGGACATAGGCATTTGGGTGCTACAGTGTACAATCAGTGTACAATTTCAGCTGTGTCTATTTATGAATAACTGTTATGAATGAAGATATTGCTGGATGTAATCCCACATCCATCTGCCTGAGAAAGAAGCAAAATATGAACACCAGAATGTCTTGGCTGACATACAGTACACAGCATACATGTTAACACACCCTCCAAAACCTAATAAATCCAGTCATTTCTCTTCGCAACAGAGATATTTGGAGCTTCTATTTGTTCTAATGTTCCAGCAACACTGGTTTAAAAAATATATATTTCATCAGAATGAAAAAGGTAAAAGATAAATGTGGTAGTTATGGTTAGTTCATCAGCAGATGAGTCTGTTAACCATCACAGGTGTAGTAGACAGTTAGAAGTGGTGCTTTACCCGCTGAATCCCTTTCGGGCTTAATGCAGACAACAATGGAAAATTGTGATCCCTGTTATTACTTCAGAATACAGGGTTTAAGACTGCTGCACCCAGGTCTGTTTGAAGCCTTCCATGCACCATTAGGTCATTTTCAAGGTTAAACACACAGACAGATTTAGGTTAAACACACAGACAGAGCATAAAAAGTGTCTTTTAGACTTCACTCCTGAGCACAATGGCAACTAAGCATAAATCATTACAATGAATCTTGTGTTCTCTGATTGACCACTTACCACACCTACCCTAAAGGTCCACCATATAGGTATACAGTTAGAGACTATGTTCACAAACCAGACTTCTAAGTATCATCTGACAGTCTAGTGAATTTCAATAGCAAAGAACTGCCTATGTTAACAGGAAGTGGCAATTTGACCAGAATACAAAATAGCCAACCAAAAATCATGGTATAGTAAGAAACCAGAAGTTGTTGGTGGCCACAGGACCCTAAGCAACTGTTTATGTCAATTGTAAGGTCACTCAAACTACAGTTTCAAGTGAAGCTCCCCACCTCTGTGGCATCCCAGTTCCAGTACACCCAGAATTCCACATAGTTGCTGGTCACCCTTGTGGACTTCATCAGTCAACACTATGCCAGAGTAAAGTGAAAAAAAGGATAGAAGTTGATTAACTCCAGCTGTTTCCCCAGGATGGCATACATGTCCACTCCCAAATATCCCCAAAAGATGGGGGTCCCTATGTGACAATGCTCTGAAAATGGAATGCTCTGAAACAAATCACTGGACTGTTTGCACCTGGTAAGTTTACACATTAAACTGCCTTTAGGATTTAATGGATTAAACAAATTCTCACTGCTTAAACTCAGACTCTTCACTGCTTTACACACGGCCCCATCAGAATGATCCTCGAGCTGATTGCAGTACTAAAAACATGGAGTCGTTTGGCGCTATGCAGAGCGACCAGCGCAGAAAACTCCCAAAGAGAGAAATAAGTTTTCAATGGGACAACGAAATGTATTTTGTCAGCACATGCTTGTCATGGCTTATGGCTGTCCAAGCATGTGTGTTTCCGGGCTAGAATTCTCACGTGCTCCCGCCATTCTCTTGTTCCATTACTTCGGCCCGATAAATCTAAGGCCGACAACCCACCCGAGGTGAGGCTCTCAGTCTTTGCCCGTTGTCTGGCAGAGCCTCGCGCAGGCGCAGACATAGTCTCTGCTTTTCGTGTCATTTCCACTCTTGATGTCTGCTCGTGCACTGTTGCTTGGTTTCTCCTGAGCCAAGTAGGTCTGAAGGTCTGAATAAGACAACGAAATTAATTTAACTTGCCACTATGACTTTATTATGGCTCATGGTTGCCCAAGCTTTGGTGTTTCGGGGCTAGAGTTCTCATATGCTCGCCCCACGCTCTTGTCCCAGTTACCTGGCGAGTACGACGACGTGAAGCCTTTCACGGCGGCCAGTCTGGCAAATCCCGCAATCAAAGTAATCATGAACAGCCAGCTGGCAAGACGAGTCGACCGAGCTCAATTGCTATGTTTGCGGAATCGCTTAAGAGTAAGCTTTTTCACACGCCACTTCAGCCCGCATAAATGTATATTTGCCACTATTGTTTTTATTGTTTGACATAATGACATTATGTGAATAATGTAAGTTTCACGCTCGGCCATGGATGTGACACAAGCAAGCCATTTTACTGTACCTAACTGACTACATAAGGTCATCCTGCTGCATGTGCTTTCCTTTCTGACTCACACTGTCGTGTTGATAGCATCCTTTGTAAGCCAAGGATATCTCAGATTAGAGTTCAAAAGCCATTCGAGCAATTGGGAGAGTTTGAGAGGGGTTGCATCATAAGGCTCAGGTTGGATGGTCTCATCAATGTATTGCGCGCCATACCTGTCAAATCATACTACTACAGCATGCTGTTGGCGGCACATACCAGCAACATGAAGGGTGTGGGAGACCTGCAGGAACCATGGAAAGAGAGAACCGACGTGTGACTGATCCAGCAGTCACAATTGCGGACATTGGGCGAGCAGTGATGCCCTCTATGAGTCATCCTGTTAGTGCCACCACCACAGGCAGAAGGTTGCACGATGCAGGACTACTTGATCGTTGCGACGACTGGTGGCATGAATTCTAATAAGGCATGATAGTGGGTGCCAGATGAAAGGGACATTCCATTTCTTAAGTTATGTGTACGTTTAACATACTTTGATCCCCAGTGTCATGTGAACAGTGCAGTGGCTGCCCGCGGGTGCTTAATGATCGTGACTGGTGGTGTCTGGCTAGAACTAGACAAGCGGAAATCGCTTCCACATTCAATGCAGGAGGCCCCACATGCATATCCCGCAGGTGCAGCTTTCTTCAGCTTCCATGGTATCGGGCAGCAAAAGACCAACCAGCTTATACACCTGTTGGAGTTCCCAAACCATCCCCTGAAGTAACACCAATCAATTTACATACTGCTATCCCATGACTTTGATATGTCGGTGTATAACTGATGCAAAATGCGTTTCATCACACAGAATCACAAACATTGTTACAAAAACTATTACATTTTGAAGCATTTTATTGATTATATTTTAAATAAAGTGCATTTGAGGTGGGCTGGGACAGGCAAAATAGTTGTAAATACTGTAAATTGTAATAATATTAAAAGTTATTAATCTGAAACATCATTTGAAGGACACTTGTATTTAAAATACTTTACTTTGCACGTGTATTTCTAATTGTAATATTTGTGGGAGCAATATGGCATAGGTTTGATTAAAAATCAAGTTGTGCATTTACTCTTTCAATCCAACAGAGGGCAGACTTTCCCTACACATACTGACTTCCTGCTGTTTCACCTAATAAATAAAGAAAAAGTAATTATTCAAAGACCTAGAGTCAATATAGAAATTTGTTATTATTTTAAAATAATTTCACAGATCAAATATATTTCTGGCTGAAATCTCATTCTTTTTCATAATGTCTGCATTTGCTTCAGTCTTTCCTGGTGTGTCATATTAAGACTTTTTTTTCTTTCAAAATTCTATTTAATGTTTGGCTGTGGTGGATCGACTGTAATGTCAATTAACAAACATGTTTATACGTGCACATAAGTTATAAAAGCTTTGCATTTATGGTGAAAATGTGCCAACATAAACAAAATGGTCTGTGTTACACAAATTTTCATATTAAGGCAGTCTAATTTAGTCCCTTTTTCCTTTTAGTGTTGGTTGGGTTGGTGTTTTCTTGAGCAGTCAAAATGGGTTAATTAATGTTTGCCATGTTTGTGAACTGAACTGAACTGAACTGGACTTTTTTGTGTGTGGACATGTTTGGTTCACTGTGTTTAGGTCAAAGGTCAGAGCATGGGGAGAAAAATATCTATCATCTCTTATTTTCCTCATTGGTGTTGTGGTGGGCTTGGCAGGGGAAGGCCTCATTAAAAAAAAAAAAACAGCACTGAGGAGGAAGTGCACGTTAGTAGTGCTGAAAGACGAGTACATTTTGGGGGCTGTTAATGGTTTTTTGGGGGGGGGGCACAAAGGTTAAGAAGGGGAGCGGACGGTCTGTGGGATGTGGAAGGGTGATGTGAAGGGGCGCCCCTTAGACCCACATTACCACCCCATTAACCTCTGACCCTCTGTTCAGAGTCGTGGAGGGAGGGGGTGTAGTGGGTTTGATAGCAAGCAGAGAAGAGAGAGACAGAGAGAGCGAGTGAGAGAGAGAGAGAGAGAGAGAGAGAGATATTAATAGGTGTTTGAGGACTCAGTGAGAGGTAGATTGGTGGAGAGCTGCACTCTCTTGCAGAGTGCCCTTAGTATGCCTCAATTACAAAATACATGTACAAGAAACTGTCCATCCTCTGTGTCCAGAAGCACTGCTGCAGGAACACTGAGAAACATCCCTGTCTGTGTCTGACTGCACAGGAACCATGATGTGTAATAGTCTGTAAGCTGAGGGACATCCAGCGATGCAAATCATCAAATTATTGTGCAATATTACATATTAGTATTTTTATTACTTTTTTATTCCCACCATTTGTGGGCTAGGACAAAGTATGAGATACATGTATAGACTGCAAAAGACATTAAAAGAAAGAAAGAGAGAGGGAGGCTGAGAGATATATACAGTATTGGGGGGGGAGAGAGAGAGAGAGAGAGAGAGAGAGAGAGCAGCCAGAGAGGCCTCTGTGGGGGCTTAGATAGAGAGAGAACAAGAGAAGGAGCAAGGAGCACGCCCTGTGACCCTGCTCACAGACACATGGTCCACATTTGTGGGTCTGCGGGTGGCACAGAGCAAGAGCTAATCTGAAACAGCTCCTATAATAAACAGGATGTAGGGGAGAGAGAAAGTGAAAGAGAGGGAAAGAAATAGGGACAGAGAAGAATAGAGACAAATAAAAAACTACAAGAGACAGATCTGAAAAGAACTTGTGAAAAAGTGAAACTGGTGTGAAAAATGGTGGACATGGCAGTAAATTTCAGCATGCTGGATGACTTTAATGTCTCAGTCCACACTCCTGATTCCATCCTTCCATCCTTCTCACGGTTGAGTAGTTTGACTGGTCAACAACCTCTTCTTTCAAACACATTCTCTATGCTTCACAGATCTTCCTCATACATACAAAGATTTCCTGTAACACAGCACACTCTTAGATATTAAGTTAACAAAAAAGCTTCTTCCATATGATGCCATTGAAGAAATGCTTTTGTTGAAGAACTTTTTTTTTAAAGTGAAAAGCAACACTTTATAAACCAATTAATAATCAAATAAATTTTTCCAAGAACCTTGCTTCAAACCCAAAACCATTTAGGAACATTAATAAAAAGAGTGTAGTACAAATGTGTTGAGCAGTTTAGAGCCAATGGTTCAGTCCCAGCAACTGTACGTAGGAGGCATGAGGTGATTGGTGAGAGGGAGGAGTTATAGAGGGATTATGAGAGCTATGGTCTGCATTTAGGGGAACACATGTTAGAGCTATGGTCTGCGTTTAGGGGGAAAAATTGTAATTAAAAACTGGAGAAAGTACACAGATTACACATGATATTTACTACCCCATGCCCCTGGGTGCAACACAAGCATTATCAGTGCACAGGTTAAATAATTTGTTTTTGTTTTTCCAGAACTCCACCATTCTTATTAACTGCCGTTTCTTAATTACATTATGAACCAAAGAAATGGCTAGGAACACTGGCGACACTGAAGAGGTGTGCAGGAGAGCATATTTTGGATTTTCTATGATGAAGATTTATTAATCTTAAAAGCTGCTCTGTCATAGAGGAGATGGTGATGACCTCTGTCTCTGAACTCAGAACTCTGATAACCTTAATTCCAGGTGCACTCTGTATAAGCTTCTTAATGCTCATGAGTGCTTTAATTTCTCTTTAATAAATACAATGACATCATATTAGCTAGCTAACTGATTGGTGCCTTAGACTCAGTGAGACTTTAAATTGCTAATAAGTTGTCGTTGTTAGCTTAACGATGTGCACATGTTGCGTTTATGTCATTCTGTGCTGGGCTGTGGGTCAGTTGTGGATTTGCTATCTAGCATGTACAGAAAATGTGTCGCTATAATTGACTGCCTACTTCCTGGCCGTATCAGCCAGTGCTGGTGTTGGTTTGCCCCTGCTGCTATGTTCAATAAAAAAGAAATTGCTTAAAACACTGTTTCCCACATCAACATCTTCTTCTACATCAATGCCAAACTGATGTCAGAAGTGGGATGGGGCCCGCAAGGGTCTGGGCAACACAGTGGAGGGGATGGAGCCTGAAGAGGAAAGAGCAGTGTGGCAAAGATTTGGGCCTAGGATGGAGTAAAGTGAAGCTCCACTTGGAGTATGGCTGGAGTATGGTTAAAGAGATGCCTGGTGAGGATGTCTGGATGGTGGCCAGCCCCAAGGACCTTCTGGAGGAACACATGCAGAGTACACATGCAGTGCTCTGTTGTCTCTCAAGAGCTCAGCTCCAATAGTGTTGGGGTGAGATGGTGCCCCCTACTGAACTGGTGAGAACTGAGGGCTCAAGAGCACAGGGTGAGCCTGGTAAAATATTGTGGTAGCAGGGAGAGCGTTGCACAGTGAGGCTTCATTACAGAGCTGCCACAAGAAGGCCTGACGATGGGACTGGGCTCAATGCTGGAGGTGGTGTCTATGAAGGCCTCATCATGGGAGCACCGTGGCAAACACTGGAGTGACTGATGAGACACCATTGCAAAAAGACGTTAAATGGGTTATTGGGCTCACCATCACAGACTTGCTGACATCCCTGTTGTGACCAGTTGTGTGAATCTGCGCCAGACGTAGGGAGATTTTACTTCCATCGCCCCCAGCTGTATGAGACTTAATTCTGCATGATAACCTTTGAATGGGGGCTATGTAGAGATCCTCTACTGACTCCAAAGAGCCCAGACAGGTAGGAGCACACCCTCCTAAAAATGCCTGCTTCTTGTTGTTACATGTTCTTGTTACTTAATTTACGTTGTGGGTTTGGTTAGTGTGTTTTGGGTTGGGGTTTGTCTAATGTACAGGGGAAGCTTATTATTGTTGTTGTTGATATTATTAATATTATTATTATTATTATTACTTGTATGTTACTAAAACAATATCTGGCTTTTACATGGTCTTGTCATAATGAAGGTAAGGTTCTTATTCACTTTACTGCTAGATGTAAATCCAAGGAATTCTGGCAGGGCTGGATGACTGAATGAATAGATGAATTCATTAACTTTATCAGAGTATAATTCTCAGATATGAACATAGAGATGGAGGCAGTTTTATGAGGATGTGTGGGTGTGAAACCCCACATTAGAGTGTGTGACATTGTGACTGATGAAGCCCCATTTTACTTAAACTTAACCCAAGCTTAGCTAATCCTGTTTTACATTAAGAAAGGTTAATGTTGGCAAAATACATTGGCCATTTACTTATTCACAGCACATTTTGCACAAGCATATTATGTATATTTTGTGCCCACATGAGCAAGACTAAGCATCAGCAACCTACTTACAAAAGAACACAAATTGAGGTTCACTGGGGCTTTAATACAACACTTTGTGACAAGGTTTTGTTAATGAGCTGATAAGTCAGACCAGGTGTGTTTGGAGCATGCAAACTACTAAAACATGCAGATGAAGGGGCATCCAAGGTGGAGAAAAACTGTCCTAGTGGTTACCATGAGATCTTCCCTCATCTCACCATCTGTTAAGTAAAACGGAGGCCTTGTGAGAAAAAGAAAGCAATCCATAGCTGAAGAAATGGGACTGACGATGAAGACCGCTGTACGTGCCATCCTGTCTGAACCCCACACAGTTTGGATAGGTCTGGAGGTTAGCAGAGTAATCAGAACAGCTTGAGGAGACTAACAGTGAGTTTACAATCTGTATTTGTTTGGCCCCATTTACCAGAGCAGACTTGCCTGATCCTCCAGCCCACATGCTCTTACTAAATACTGCCCTTCAGATGAAAAGGGAGAATGTTCCCTAATGTCTGCTGCCTCTCATGAAATGGAATGACCTGATTCAGTAAAGTTGTTTGAATGAACCAGATCATATGGTCATACTTCCTTAATTACTCTCATTATTTTTTTCTTGTAAAGTAATCTTTATTACAGTGACCTTATGGTTTATATATTTATTTAAGAAGTCATCTTGGATGTATCAAAGCTTTCCCCAACACATTCCAAGCCACAAGGGGTTTGGTCTTCATTCTGTGCATTTGACCTAAAACATGGATATATCAAAAATGAAACGAAGGTGCTGAATCAACCAGGGTTTGGATTTATTGTCAATGTTTTTTTGGATTTTTCATTCATTAGCTGACGGTTGTTGTGCCTGTATGTCTGAATCAAGGGCAGGTAGCATTATTGCAATCCTTTCATGTTGTTTTACACCAGAAGAGGGAGGGTTACTATATGTCCAAAATCTAGGGTTATCCACAGTTTCACAGATATTAGAAATGTGTTCACCAAAACAAATATGTCATGTTAATGTGTTTGGTTAATATGCACATATCCACATAGTTGTGTAATGTGCCTTTAACTTTTCAAATGTCATTCAGTTGTTTTTAAAGGCTGTATGATGTCTGTAGCACCTGGGTCAGGCACACTTACCAAGTGAAGATTTGGAGCATGTTAAATGCTAAAACCAGGGGTTTAAACTAATTCCTGAATTTACTTTAAATAAGACTGCTTGCACAGACCAAATTAATTTATATTCGCTATGCCAATGACTGATTCATTTTAAAAATACTCTGGAACACAGATATTCAGGGTCAGAAGTATATTCCAATTGCCACACCTCAATTCAGGTTTAAATACATATTTAAAAACTTCCAACCTGACATAGTGTTATTGCATTCATGCCTACTGTAGTGATTTAAGAAAAAAATTAACACTGGACTGGAAATGAATACAGAACTTGAAATATATTGTCAGTTGTTAGAATTGCATGTAGCACTTACAATCTATGATACTTTTTTTTTGGCTTCAGTAAATCAAAGTTTGTGAAACTGAATAGCTACCTGTTGGACTCCCGGATATTCAAAATTGTAAGCTGATTATCCAGCCTACTATAGAATTGAATTAAATGAAAAAAGTGGTTTGGGTTGACTACATACTAAATGAGATTAAACTATTCCAACAGCTTGGAACAACAAAGACTTTCAGTATACATGTAAAAGTTAACAGTGTTTTTTAGAGGAGGTTTGCTTGGCATTTCCATAGAAATATTGCAGTTGGTCACGGAGACAGAATAAAGGCACAGAGTGCCTTAACAAACGTGTTTTATCATTAAATCCTTCCTTAAAGAATGCGTCAACCTTTTGGGAAAAGCTCTTGAAATACAAAAAGAAAGAAATGAAGAGAATGCTCCAGACTTCACAAAATGCCTGAACACAAAGTCTCTGTTGATCTCATTTTGAGCGCATCTATAAATCCTTCATCTTCACAACCATTGTGTTTATCAGGATAATAAAAAGGAAAAGAACAGACTTGGAGAGCAGGCGTATGTTTTGACTCCATGTTCAAAGACCAGGAAAAATAAATACACTTTGTTTCTTTCATTGAAAAACTATTTACACAGTAGAAAGCACAAGAAACGTAAATGTGCGTGTGTGTGTTTGTGTGTGTGTGTGTGTGTGTGTGTTTGTGTTGGAACATTTAATTCCATTACAAACATCTGGTCCACAGTTCTTGACATTTCAAATGTAACTGAGTTCCACTGATATCTTAATCATAGTCCATAGGTTCAAAAACATAGTTAAACTGGTAAAAAACAAATCAAAAGAGGTCCATTTCGCTCAGCAATTTCATCTTGACATAAATGTTTGTCATTTCTGAATCTGTAGTAGTGTGGGTGTATGTTAACTTGTTTCTGTATGTGTCTGTGTGTGGGTGAAAGAGAATAAAAGACAGAGACAGGAGTCTAGTGGCAGCCACAGGCTCTAACCACCATGTTGCGGTATTTCTTCAGAATGACGTTGGAGCTATCATCAAAGTACAACACAGAGATGGCGTGTAGTTGTGTGGGAGCACAACATGGCTTGGGCACCACTTCTGGGTGAATGAAGTGAACCTGAGGAAGAGATAAAGTTGAAATATCAGGGGTCAATATTATACATCAAGGGTCAATGGAATCATGTACATTGTAATTTTTAAACACATCTAAACAGTGTTCTAAAACCTAGGCTGGAACCAAGACTCGTGCGTACTCGGGAGCACTGTCCTGTCAACAGTCCTTGTGTGTAGAACACAATGTAGTCAGCACACATTTGATGGAGAAACAAGCTGGATGAACTGAGAGCCAGTATCACATCACAATGTGAAATAAGGGACTGCTGTGCTCTTATATTTATGGTGACCTGGTTATCGGACAACATTCCAGACACTACCGTCCAGCTACAAACACACTCCGTCTACCGGGCGGACTGTATGGCCACATCGGGGAAGCGGTGTTTGTGTTTACATTAACAATGCATGGTGCACAAACGCTCAGATTATGCACAGACACTGCTCATCTGACGTGGAGATGTTGTTAGTGAAGTGCAGACCGTTCTATTTACCATGGGAATTCTCCTGTTTTCATCCTGGCCACCCATATTCCACCGCAAGCCAACTCCTCTGCTGCCCTCGGACTGCTTTATGACATGATCAGCGCAGGAAACTATGCACCTGGACGCTGTGTTCATTGTGGCAGGTGATTTCAACCACTGTAGTTTAAGGAATGTTCTTCCCAAATGTCACACAAGGGAAAACAAAATCATGCGTACTGCAGCGTAAGGGGTGCTTACACTTCGGACAGTGAGACCACATCTCCATGTTCCTCTACCCAGCGTACAGGCCGGTTCTCAAGCAAACTCCTGCTGTAATCAGGACATTTAAAGCATAGCCTGAGGAAGCAGATCTCATTCTTCAGGACTGCTTTGCTAGTACCAACTGGGAGGTGTTCAGATCTGGATCTATGCAGAAGGATGGCACTGTGGATCTGGGGGAATATGCCACAGGTGTGACAAGTTACATCAGCACCTGTGTTGGAAACATAGTGCCCACCAAGCGCACGCGGACATACCCAAATCAAAAACCCTGGATAAACGGTAAGGTTCGGTCCATGGTGCATGCCCGCTCCACTGCATTTGTCTCTGGCAAACCTGAGATCTGATCCTGCGTAGATCCATTAAAGAGGCAAAGAGACAATACAGTCTTAAGCCTTAAGCTGTAACACCACTACAACACCACTGACACCAGATGCATGTGCCAAGGACTGAAACAGCTCACTGATTATCAGAACAAGCACAGAGGGGAAATCAACTGCCACGCTGCCCTGCCAGATGAGCTGAATGACTTCTGTGCTTGCTTTGAAACCCTCAACACAGAACCACCTAAGAGGGTTCTGGTGAGTGAGGAGTCGCAGGAGCCAGCTTCTACAGTTTCGCCTGCAGATGTGAGGAAGATTCTGAGCAGAATTAACCCACGAAAGATAGCCGGCCCCGACAACATACCTGGTTGTGTGCTCAGATCATGTGCTGTAGAATTGGCTGATGTTTTTGCAGACATCTACAACCTTTAGTTTAGCACATGCACTAATTCCCACCTGCTTTAAGGCAACCACCACTGTGCCGCTCCCCAAGAAAACACAGTGGGTTGTCTTAACCACTATAGGCCAGTCGCACTGACTTTAGTTGTAATGAAGTGCTTTGAAAGACTCATCCTGGCCCATATACAGAACACTGTACCAGACACTCTGGACCCACTCCAGTTTGTGTATCAACCAAACAGAAGATGCCACCCATATAGCTCTAGAACACCCGGACAGCAAAGACAGCTATGTGTGAATGCTGTTCATTAACTACAGCTCAGCATTCAATGCCATTATCCCATCCAAGCTGACTGATAAGCTCCACACTCTTGGACTGACACCCTCCCTGTGTAACTGGGTGCTGGATTTGCTGACGGGTGGCAAACTTGGTGACATGGTGTCAGGTCTACAATCCCTCCTTAAATGTTGACAAGACAAAGGAGATGATTGTGGATTATGGCAGTATCACTCATTCAATGTGTCACTTCTATATAAGACCTGTATTATTACGTTCATACTGCATTATGTACACTATGTGTGTTGCATGTATATTTAATAAGGATACTTGAACCTATATTTGGCTGCTATTGCTTTTGCAGTAGGTTATTCGCACTAATACTGCATACTGTACAAATGTTCTGCTCCTATACATTTCAGTCTTTTCAGTATATATTGTATATTTTCCTAATTTATATACATACATATCTATTTTTCCCTCTAGTCTTTTCTTTCTTATTTAGTACTTAGTGTTTATATTGTCATGGTAAGTAATTGAAGTCTGGGAGCTAGTTCAGAGTAAGAATTTCATTGTACAGTGCAACTGCTTGTTTCTCTGTGCATATGACAATAAACGCTTGAATCTTGAATCTTGAAAATACTGCTCATATAAATGATGCAATGTTGCAAGCAAACCATTCATTTTCAGTTAAACTGCAAGCTAAAGCCAGTTCAACTCACTGAAAGTGGTAGCATTCAGCATTCTTCACACTCTGCAAGGCCTATTGCAGCCTATTGTAGCTTTATCTGGGGAGGTGCTGTAATATGAGTGATAGAGTGTGATCCATGATTTTTATTTAAAAATTACCTATTATAATTTGCAGAACTTAGAGCTCTCTCAGTAATTCTAGTCCTGATTGAATCAACATTACCTTAATAACAAAACCAGATAAAATTAATTAGATCAAAAGTACCTCTTGCAAGGCAATGTCATTTCTGCCTTGCTAGGTAGCAATTGGTATCTTGACAAGTATAATGCCAGTTTATTTGCTATTCAGCCACACAATTTGTTGTTATAGAGGGGCGCCCAGTTTTCAGAGTGGATAGATCAGCTACAGCTTCGGGTAAGAGCCGCGGTCGTGGTGTTTGTATTTATGTAAACAAAGCATGGTGCACAGACTCTGTCGTTGTTGATACCCACTGCTCTACAGATCTGGATTTCCTGATTATTAAGTGCAGACCTGCATTGTTGCTGCTGTAGTCTACATCCCCCCCGGATGCTAATGCTAACGTGGCTGTGAAAGATTTTTGTGCTGCTGTTAGCAAACTGCAAACCAAGCACTTGGACGGAGCCTTTATTGTAGCAGTCTGACCACCTGACAGTCTGACCACCTCTCTCTGTTCCTGCTCCCCAAGTACACCCCTGTCATTGAACGTCTGAGACCCACGACAAAGTCTGTCTGGATGGAAGGGGCTGACTCCTCTCTCCATCACCAGTTCCAGCACACATATTGGAGTGTCTTTGCAGCCCAAGCCACCACAGACTGTCTTATCAACATTGACCTTTATACAAACTCTGTCCTGGAACATATCAACAGCTGTGTGGACAGAGTGACAACTCAGAAAATAATAAAAAAGTTCCCTAATCAGAAGCCCTGGATGAACAGAGAGGTTCGTATCCTGCTCAAGACAAGGGATGCTGCCTTCACGTCTGGAGACCAGGAGGCTTACAGCTTAGCCAGACCCAACAGCAGATTGAGGAGCACTTCAGCTCCTATGACCCCCCGCATGTGTGGCAAGGCATACAGCCAATCACTGACTTCAAACCATCCAGTGCTGTGCCCCCTGACAAACTCAACCATTTATATGCTCGCTTCGACAGGGGAAATAAGATTGTCACCGAATCAGGTTTACAACCTCATGAACAGTCACTTACACTCTCCACTGCGGATGTCTGCCACACTCTGAACAAGATTAATGCAAGAAAGGTGGCCGGCCCTGATGGGAGTTCCTGGCCAGGTGTTTACAGCCTGTGCTAAGCAGCTGGCCAGGGTCTTCACTGACATTTTCGATCCGTCACTGGCCCAGGCAGTTGTCCCAGCTAACTTCAAGACAGCTACTATTGTGCCAGTGCCAAAGCATTCGACTGCTTCAGACCTGAATGACTTCCACCCTGTCACACTGACCCCCATCATCTCTAAGAGCGTTGAAAGACTAGTTCTTTCTCATTTGAAATCCTCCTCATTGACTTCAGCTCTGCATTTAACACCGTGATTCCCTCCAAGCTGATCTCCAAGCTTAGGCAGCTTAGTATCAACACATCTCTCTGCAATTGGACTTTTGCCTTCCTGACTGACAGACCTCAGTCTGTTAAGCTGGACAAACTGTTCTCCTCCACCATCACCCTGAACACCGGTGTCCCACAAGGCTCTGTGGTAAGCCCTCTTCTGTATTCCCTATTCACCCATGACTGTGGTCCTGTTTATGGCTCCAATTCCATAATCAAGTTTGCAGATGACACTATGGTGATAGGTCAGAACAGAGGTGATGATAAGAAGCCCTACAGGTATGAGGTGCGACACCTGGACGCATGGTGTGAGGACAACAACCTGGCACTCAACAAAACCAAGGAGATCATTGTGAACTTCAGGAAGGTTACAGCCTCATCTATATCAAATGAGCTGTAGTAGAGCATGTGTCCAGCTTCAGGTTCTTGGGCATCCACGTCTCTGATGATCTCCTTCAACCCAGCCAGAAAGGCACAGCAGTGTCTTTACTTTCTGAGCCTCAAGAAAGCTTGCCTGTGTCCTAGCATACTGTTGGACTTTTACTGCTATACCATTGAGAGCATGCATACAAACCGCATCTCAGTGTGGTATGGCAACTTCTCCGCATCAGACCCCAAAGCACTCCAGCGCATCACAGGCTCCCAGTTACCCTCTATTGAGCTCATGTACCATAAGCGCTGTCTGGGCAAGGTGAGAAACATCATCGAGGACGTTTCTCATCCTAATCACAGACTTTTTACCCTCCTTCCATCTGGCAGGTGGTTTGGGAGCCTCCGCTCCCGCACCATCAGTTTCAGGAGGAGCTTCTTTCCTAAGGCTGTGAACCTGCTGAACTCAAGACCGCCACTTTAACTGCATCATCACACTCACTGCACTGAACTGTACTTTATCCCTTTATGCACTATTCATAATTGCACAGTCTATTACTGCACTATTCTTATATGCACAGTACTGTACATACTGTATATATACTCACTGTCATGTGTCTTTTTCTCTGAACATTTGTTGCTCTCACAGTACCTACAACCAACATTGTATTCTCTCCACTCTTGCTATGGTTACGTTCTGCAAGTTATATGCAAATAATAATGTATTTTGCACTTCTGGTTAGATGCTAACTGCATTTCATCGGCTCTGTACCTGTACTCTGCTCAATGACAATAAAGTTGAATCAAATCTAATCTAATACTGACATCACTTTTAGTCAACACACCCTCCTCAGTTGGACTGACCAGAAAACATCCTGCCACAAGGCTGCATTTTTTAGGGAAACGGCAAAACAAATAAAACTAGTGATTATCTGCTTATATTAAAGGAAGTGGGACTTGACACTGAACGATACATTTCTGTGATCTTCATGATCTTTAATATTTCTACATTCCATGCTTCCAAATCTACAAAGTTATCTGGTTGTCTGAACTTGCCTTGTGGAGTTTCCCCTTGAAAGGAAAATGTGGTTTGTTTTGGCTAACACTGTCTAACCATCCCATCTTTATCTGTAGAACACAAGGCTGAGCATCATTTGTTTTAATAAATGCTGACAAAAACTTTGCAGTTATGTAGAATATAAATTGAAATGAAAGATGCTAAATATTTGATTAAGGAGTAGTCTGTACAGTATATAACTTAAGGTATGATTTTTACCCCAAAATCCAGCATACCTGACGCAAAATGGCAACTGCAAATCCAAGTTTTGTTGCCTGGATTCCAGATATTTCTGTAAATTGCAGCGATCTGTACACAGCTGAAGTGAGTTTCTTATTCACCAGCTTCTTGTTCAAAGAAAAGAAAAGCCAATGAATCTCAAGAATTTGCCCAGCTTCTTGTTTGAATTGTCCTATTCCACCTTAAATGGTGCAGAAGCTACATATGGGCGCCTCATGTCAGAATGCACTGTTGCACACTTTTAGGCAGAAAGGGAAAATTCAAACAAAAAGCTGTCAAATTCAGACTTTTGCAATTCATTGGCTTTTGTTTTCTCAAGCTTTTGGTTATCTGTAAAAATGAAAAAAATGAATTCTCGCTATTTTTTTTCACACTGAACACTAACACTGCCACTCTTTTACTTGACCTGCTCTGGTAAAACTAATCCAGCTCAAATATTGTTTAAGATACAACTAAAAATGTATAAATTTTACTGGCCTTTTTAAACCATGTGAAGATGCTTTCATCTGCTTAATTCCTCTTAAACTAAAGGTCAGATGTTGGCAAAAAGGGTTGTAGGTGACAGGATACCGTAAAGGATACTCTGGTAGTGTATTTAAAAATTGTCAGAACCTAGCCTGCATTTATATCAATGTAAACATTAATAGCATATCACTAAGAAAATAATTATTTCATAGTACTTCGGTTTTTGTTTAATATATGTTTTGTGTTCTGCTGTCTACTAATTGGTAAAATTGCATTCGAACTGTTGACAAATGACCACAGACACTAGCAATTACTCTTACTCATCATGATTAGTAGTGATACTTTTACCACGCAAACACAGACAGTAAACATTTTGCATCTTTTGTCATGTCTATCAAGATATACCTTTATGACAGCGTATGCTATAAATAAGTAGAATACATTGTACTAGTATTTAGAGATCATACACCCTAGAAGTCAGCAGTGAAAAATGCCCATCTGAGTTTGTCAAGCAATTTTTTTAGTCATATGGTGGAAAAAGCTTGAGGTACCAGTGTCTGTACGATGGCATGGTTTGTGGCATTCATGTAAGAATTGAGTGGAAAGGCACACTCTCCCATACAGTAATATGCTGCATAGCCTTCTGGAGCAATGATCCAGTCCTGAAAGAAAGAAAGAAATGCAATCAAAATTAAATTTAAATCACAAAAAAAAATCATTTTATACAATATAATCTTATATGACAAATCAGATTTTACCAGACCTATTACCTTGTCCTGGTATTATATTCCATAGCATAGCATGAAAAAGAAGCATAGCATAAAAAGTATACATTCCATAACACAGCAAAAAAAAAAAAAGAACTGACGACCACACCAAAACCACAATATTGATCTTACAATCCGTCATTATTTAGTACTAGTCTAGGTCGACACTATGACTGTAAAAGCTTTTCAATTTGTTAAGATGGCTGCTATCTAAAAAGTTTAAAATATGTAAATCCAGACAACTCAAATCAATAAAATTCTCTGAATTGATAAAACTAATTAAATGAAACTTTATATTGTAGTGACATGCTACTGGTGAGGCTTAATGGCTGAGCTGATGACGGAGCTGGTGCAGGAAGGTGCGGTGACAGGGCTGGCAAGAGGAGGCTTGATGGTGAGTCTGGTAACATAATGCTTGAGGTGGTGTGGTGAGGCGCATGATGTGTGTTGTTAGATTGAAGCCTATGGTTAGAGGTCTCCTGCCCCGAGACTGTGATAGTGGGGACGGCACTGGGAGGCTCTACGCAGAAGCACAGGAGTGTCAGGTAGGAGTCAAGGAGTGAATCGAGAGGCTTGTCGGGGGGAGAGAAGGGGGGCTACTGGCTGGTACTAGCCTCTAGAACCTCATGAGACATGATGTTGTTGTCAGCTGGTGTTTAATGAAAGCACACTTCTTAGAGCAGAATCATGATCTTCCCTGTAGCTGATGCTACAACATCAGGGGTTATGATCTAAAATGAATTATAGGTCACAATTTGTTTTTTTAATGATATACATTGTTGTGTGGGCTTTTTCACACAGAAGGGCTGTATTATGCTTATTACCACCTTTATTAGAGAAAAAAAATATTTTCTAGTATACATCAACTGTTATTTTTAACAAAACTGTGTTATATTTTGAACTGTTTAGACAAACTTCCACAGAACTGTAACTACTGCTATAAATGGCCCAATT
Source organism: Semaprochilodus insignis (assembly GCA_034552555.1). NCBI lineage: Eukaryota > Metazoa > Chordata > Actinopteri > Characiformes > Prochilodontidae > Semaprochilodus > Semaprochilodus insignis. The sequence goes on along the minus strand of CM067492.1, from coordinate 4,307,422 downwards.
AAAGGTTACATCTGGAAGGTTAACTATATTTATAATATTTAAATGTGTGAATGCTACATACTCATCTCCACATTGACTTGCACATGCTGATTTGTACCACATCACAATATTCACAACATCAAGGCAGAAATATAATATTGCCTGTTTAACAATAGCATGGGAGGAAAAAAAAGAAGTTGGAACTGCATGCGCAGGCACAGAACTCAGAGCCAACTTTGCACAGCGGCAGTGTCCAAATGCTGCATGTGCACAGGAAAACAATGTTTATGTGCTTTGAATCAGTAGGAGAGAGAGACATGCTGCAGGTGCTAGTGCTATCTCAGTGTAAACAGAAATGAAGCTCTGCTATCTCAGCTTGATAGGTGTTCCTTACACTTACAGGTGATGGAGACTAATGGGATAAACAAGGGGCTTCATTAACTGCCCAGCTATGGAAATATGGTCATAAATGCTCTTAGTCATAAACAGCAAGATAAAGAGAAGAGGTCAGCTTGAGAAAGAAGAAAACATTTTAGAAGAAAGTTGGAAAAGGAAAGCGACTAGCTTGGGAAAAAAATCTCAACCTCTCAAGCTTTCACTTTAGATACTTGCCATGGATTTCAGCATTAAACAGTGAATGGGAATATTAGACATTACCAATGTGCAAGTTTCGATAATGTAAATAAATCTTTTCTCAAACATAGTTGGCAGCAAAGACATTGGAGTAAAAATATCATGCCCTTCAGTTCTGCTGTAGCCAATAATATAGTAGCATCAATGTGAATCCTATGAGCTTCAGCTGTTATGGTTCATTCTCTGAGTTCTGCAGCATCTGTTTTAAATATCATTATATTGTCAAAACTGACCCTGCAACTCACACAACATGCCGAATGGTTTGGCTAAAATGTGGCGGTAGGAACAGCTGCCTATTTAGTCTGTTCCAAAAGTGAGGTAATAAGAGAAAAGAGGAATGGAGAGAAAACATACAGCTGATTATGGAGGAATGTATTTCATACCTGCCACCCAAGATCCTTGAAGCTGACATACAACTCATGCTTCTTACAGGCCTGCTTCTGATCAGCACTACTGTTTTCTGAAATACAGTGCGAGAAAAAACGTGTGAGACAAGAAAAACAGCTTTAGCCAACAGCTGTGTTTTACGTATGATTCATCTCTAAACAGTAACAGTAACAGTAACAGTAGAAAACGCCTGGATCGAAAGAGGTTACCTTTATAAAAATAAAAAAAGGACCCTGAAAAACTTATTACTGATCCATAGTTAGCCAGAATGACAGCATTGTCAGCAACTTCGTCACTTGTAGTTGGCACAAAAGATGTGTCTGGTTAAAGCTGGCTACAACTGTTGCTTGGTTTCATTCTCTGACTGGAAGTTAATGTGTGATAAGTGAGACCTAGATAAAATAACCTTGGGAATAAAATGAATAAAAAGGCATGAATAAAAATTTGTAAACAAAGTTATCTTATGTGGGCAAGAATTCAAACTAATAAAAAACTCTGACGTTATTATTAAGTTACTATTAGTTCTGTACTTCTAGAGTAGATATTAATATAGAGGGTATATGAATTGTAATTGTAATTGAATTGGCATTACAATAAATATTCCACTGCAAAATTAATATGAGCAAGTGTGCAAGGCTCCAAACCTCTTCCTCCACCACCAATACCAAATGTTTCCATGGAGACATGCGCCCCCCCCATAACTCATGCAGCTGTGAGAGCGTCAAGCAAAGACAGCAACCCATAAACTGCCAGCACAGCTGAGATAGGTCTCTGATTTACACCTGCCAACACATGCTAAGTAGAGGCAGCTCCCACCCTCTTCTAGTGCATACACACACTTTAAGGTTTCCATTTCCAAAGCTGTCTCTAAATGTCATCCAAACATTGTTTTTTTTTTCTTGCTTTGACTTCCAAGGCAAGGAATATAATTATTACTTTTGTTTTCACTGTACTATTCCAATGTAATTACACATTTGATTACAATGTAGAGAATTATGCATCGAACATTTACATTTGACTCACATCCTGTATGTGGATGCTTGTTTTGATATCAGCTTCCCTGCCCTGTTTCCTCCTCTGTTTGTGCATTCCCCGATGTTGTCACCTCCACCCCAACCTGTCTCTGTACCACCTTGTTTCCTCTCCTGTCCCACCTTCCCAATCAGTGCTCGCCCGATTTGTTCAGTTATTCCCACGCATTTAATTATAGTACAGGCTGTTCCAGTGTTCCAAAAGCTAGATTGCAGTCGAGAAATGTGGGTCCTTGGTAGCACAGCTTTATTAAGGCACCTCATTTGTAGTACAAAATGGAAAACTCTAGTAAGGCCATCAGAAACTTGATTTGTACTTTCCCATTGGATCTTTATGGTAAAGATAATTACTGTATTTCTACTACTTTCTTTTGTTTTTTTACAGACATTTTCCAGCACCCCTGCTGCCAGAAAATTAAATGTTTTTTTACACTGTAAACATGTTTACAGTGCAGCCATCACATCAAAATAAGAAATATTCGAAAATGAACTAAATACATGGCTCTTTTGATTCACTGTAGAAAATCCTAGATTTGTCTTTGACATCAGTGGTCATTGTTATAAATGTATATCAGATGTTCAGTGCCAAAAACAATAAATATGTGTGTTTTAAAGCTATCTATACTGAATGGTCACTGGTCAAAGTACATGTGAAGCATTTTTTTATTACATTTGCAATACATTTCAAGTTATGACAGCTGTTATTTTTTTATTTGAGGCTATGTAAAATAATCACCTGCAGATTCAAGGTGGGTTGCACTGAGGTATATATTTTACATTAAACTGAATTTATTATTCACATTAGATCTATAAAGACAAAGATTTTTTTAAAGTTAGGACAATTCAAAGTAATTGGTTTGCCCCAATCTTAAAAATAGCTTTCACTGAGTAAAAAATCTAATTGTTTATATTGAGCCAAAGACAAATAATTCGTGTGATTGACTGATTAATTCAATTTTATTTCATTGATCCAATGTTTTACTTTTTTTCAGTGTGCCCTGCCTCATACATAGCCAGAATGTGGGCTGCATTTCTCAGTTGTATTCAAAGGATCCTTCTGATTGGAACAGACTTCCATGATGTAGCGGTCTAGAAATGCAGCACTCCTCAACCGCAGCCTAGCTTTTGGAACACAGCTCTTTCTCACATCTTGTGCATTTCTGCAATCTGTTTTTTACATTTCTATCAACATCTGCATCCACATTTGTTACCTTGCCTTAGCAAAGTCATTATTTATTATAAGTTTGTTTAATTTGCTGCCTTATTACAGTCATTTTGTGTCAGTAAATTATAAATATGTAAATTAAAAAATCTATAAGTGATAAGACTTTTTTCCCACATACTAAGACACCAATACATCTCAAATTAAAATAAAAGAACAAAAAATAAGTGGTATTAAATGTTTAAAATCTGTTCCTTTGTCAGAATTTCTCTGCTTCTTTCAATGAATCAGTTGTTTGAAGACTGACAACAAATGATTGATATGCTCCAGCTTTTCTCAGTGTTTATGCACAGTGTAGCTCTTCTTGTACTCTTCAACGTGTACCCACTTGCAGATGTGCCCAGTTTCTCTACCCAGCATGCAGTGAACCTAAGCAACACCAGACTCTGGAGGCTAATTCAAATAAACACTGCTATCGCAGGGCTGGAGTGTCTTACACTTTGAATTCTCCCATCACATCCAAGAGAGTGCGAACTGTGTGTGCTCTCCGACACCCTCCCAACCCCTGGAGTGCTAATTCCACAGAGCAGCACCATGTGGACTGAAAGCAGAAGGTTAGTGTGAGGCAGGCCTGCTCAGATGATGGAGTGATAAGGGGGGAATATGGTCTCACATGATTCTGATTATACCTGAAAGCTTCATAACCCTGCCATGTATGAAACCAGATTCACTGTGTTTAATAATCTTTCTCTGACACCGTAATACTGTTACTCAGCAAATCCATCTGCAAAAGGTTTAGACATAATATGAAACACATACACAGACTGACAGACACTGATAGCATTCCCTACACATTAAGACCATGCCTTCCCTCACATTACAAAGTACACCTTAAGTTCATGCCTCCTGAGGTTACAAAGCAGTAACGTTTAATAAAGGTTTCTATTATTTCTATTATAAATTTACATATAGGTTCGACTTTTAGTATGGTGTGAATGTAATGAAGATATACATAATAATGTAATGATGATATTTTTTTGTAAATGATTACAATATTAGAGGCCAAGGATACGTTTATTGGGGAAAACTGTACAACTGAAAATAGTTTCTAGTATCCTGTTGGCCCGCCTCTTGCCTGGATATAAGATGAGATAAGGTTGGGCATGAAGGCATGCAGGTTCCATATGGCATCCTGTGGCACATTTGCCTGTAGGTGTTGCAGCTGGACCTGTAGATCCTGCACACCTGTAGGTTGCTGAAGCTGGCATCCCAGCTGGTCCCATAAGTGCTGACTTGGCAAAAAATCTGGCAACCAGGAAACTTGGCATTTGCTCACAGCACACACTGCATGTTTGAATCACCCATAATGTATGCACAAAACCTGCAATTTATATACTCACACTGTACGAAAATGCTCCATCCGACTTACGTGATGCAACATGGGTGCTCACACTGCACGTGAAATGCAGCCCATACAGACTGCTGAGCTCTGTCTACTTACAGTTTCCAACAAAGTTGTTCCATTCAAAACATGCTGTGCATCCGAGTCCTGAGTGAAAACTCCTTACATAGTACATAGTACACCATGTAGGTTAACTGGAACCAGCAGTACATTATAGGTCTTATACACAGCCATGTGGAATTCAGCCATGTGTACACAATTCCATACTGGAAAAATGTTTTGGTGTAGAAGCTATAACTTACACAGTGCACTACATAGGAAGGCATTTGGGATTCAGCCGCTGACATACCAACTGTGCTACAACAGCTTTGCTAACTTTAAAACCAGGCGAACTACAAAGACAATATACAAAGTCATCAAAGTACAGTCTGCATACACTGGTACTTCAAATATTGACTGTTTCGCCTCCATTTTATGTGTGTGTAGTTGTGTAGGAAGCGTAGCTGTGCGAGTGTGAGGCTTTGTGTCTGACTGAGAAATAGGCTTGTGAAACTGCTCAAACTGTGAGACAAGCAACCAAAATTTCTGACAAGTCAAAAATTCATCCGACTGCTCAATTAGAAATCCAAAGCTTACACTGCAAGGCAAATGACACCTGCTGAAAAAAGCCAGTTGGAATGCGTGCCACAAGAGGTGACAGATGTGTCCAGAGGATGTCCTGAACATATCTCTGAAGTCTTAGTGTTCCTGGTATCACTACTAGAGGAGACCAACTGATTCAGCACTGAAGACAATTCCAGTACAAATTCCAGATGCAGATTTCAGCAGTCGAGGTTTTATCATTCACGACACCACTGCAAACGAAGGCAATGGTGGCTGGCTGTCAATAGCAGGACACGTAATGGGTGCTGTGATACCAAATTCTCTTCTGCTAAAAATGGTCTGGGCAGAGACAGGGGTGTGTAATGAGGGTGCCATCTGTATCTGGATGATTGACAAGGAAACTGTGGGAGCTGCTTATGGGAGCTGGATCCTCTCTACTGGTGGTCTGTCTGGACTGTCCAGAGCCTGTTTGCTGTGTGTGTGTGCCCTCATGTAACCAAATCACATCTGTAATCATTTACATATCTGCTTGATATGTAACTGTGTGCTGAGTATTGCTGCAATCTGACAAAAGCCACTATTTAAAAATAAGTGAAAAATTGCTGAAAGAAATAAAATAGAACTCAAAGCAGAGACATAAAAAAATCCATCTTAAGAGATTAGCTGTCAATAAGCTGTTATTGAGAAAGGGAAATTTTTGGGGAGATGTTTTTAGACAGGGATTTTATCTTATTTTATAAGCCAACAGCAGTACTTTTTGGCAGTTTCAAGATATATTTCCACTTCTATTTCCTCTGTTACTCCTTTTTCTTGCTCTGTTTGCCTTTCTCTACATATTGGTCACGGCACTACTTATCCTCCCTTCATATTTTCCCCTGTCGCTTCCCCCCATTCTGATCTTCCCTTCTCCAACACACACATATACACGTTCTCCTGTCTAACCTGCAATGTTGGCTATGCGCAGTGCCTCCTGGGCTTTGGCAGGTTTGGATCGATTGGGGTTGCGTTGTTTGTTGCCACCCTGTGCCGAGCGGATGCTGCGGATGTGAACCTCAGTGGCTTTGAAGAAGGCCACCATGAAGGGCTGTTTACTCTGAGGACCACTGCGGCCAATCAGGCCTGCCACCCGTGGGTTCACGCTCTGACCTGTAGGGGGAGATGGAGAAGAGGGCACGCTTTTACAGGCTTACAGGCACAAAAAGCCAGGGGAAATACAGGCAGTTTTAATTACTTGGTACAGCTTGTGGTTGGAATAGACAGAGAAGGAAGTTGCAGAAGCAAAAGTAGGGTAACAAAGTTCAAATCTGAAAGCATGTCTCAAATGGAAATCATTCTGTGGAATATTTGGCAATAAGCTTTCTGTCTGAACAACACTTTCAATACCATGTAAGGTTTCCTTTAGTGACATTTATTAATGGAAGAAAATGGAAGATTTATTTAGCATACCATAAAGTTTAATATCTTTTAAATTACTGGTATTCCACTTTGACTGAAGAACTTTGTATAGATACATTAAGTGTTTGTTTCCTCTTTGAATTCTTCTTTTAATTTCTTCCTTAAAATTTCACATTTTTGGCAGATATGTATTTTATGCAAACATGCATGTGAGTTAGTTTCTTGTGACCACATATAGAAAAAAGAATGCTGGCTGTGTTTTAGTACTGACGTAAAGTCAGGTTACTTGTTGCCTGTGGGAACAGAGTATCCCAGGAGTGTGTCATAACATGCCCGTCTGCTTTCACAACATGAAAGAACACCATTCCTCTTCATCTTAAAACATCACTCATGCACCCATACTTACTCTGGTAACTATAGTATAGTAATGCTGCAAGCTGCACAGCTAACGTTCAATAACAGCCTCACAGTAAACAAACCTTGACAGTGTATTTCTTAGTGCCAGATTTGATGACCAGCATTAGGACTTCTTTAAGAGTGAGCACTCCTAGAAAACTTGCCCCAATATACTTTGCCAAAAAAATGAAATATTATGAACAACAATATTATGAATCAAAAATAGTAAAAGACCACTATTACTTTATGTTTTTTTCTGTTACATAATGGTACAGAACAGTACAGTAATGACAGAATGGTACAGAAATGTAGAAATAATAAAATACAGGCATTTTAGAACCACAGCTGGGCATCATTTGTGAATACATCATAAAACACCAGGTTAAAATATTGTTCCAATCTAAACCTGTTCAATCTGTTCAATATTTTTTTAAATAAAATAAGATTCCTAAAAGATGGTGTAACCTTTTGGTTTTTAACCCGTTTGATTGTCATTTTCATTGAGAGACAGCATTTGAGCATAGGACACACATCTTCAACAGTGTACTTCACTGAATATTTCTGGCATGGTAAGTAAGGTGGTGATGTGTCCACTCACCATCCACACTCTCCAGAGCAAGCTGTAGGCCCAGGTTATGGCCTGGGTTCAGTACCCAGTGGTTGCTGGTGGTGGTGATGTCAAACACCAGCCAGCCTTCTTCTGCTGCCCAAATCACACGTGAGTCTAGCAAGAACAGGTCAGACTCTCTACAGAGAAACAGAGAGGGGTGGAAAAAGAGTTTACTTTAAGTCATGAATGGTCCTGAAAACAGTGAGTTTTACAAACAACTACATGGAACCGAAGATGATGAAATCATTTCTGTTCCACTATCTAAGTCAGAGCTAGACAGAGATAAAACCTAAAAAGCAAGTAGCAATGCAATGGGAACCAGCCACAAGAACCCACAAAGGCACTGGGAAATACACAACTTCTGCAATGTCAAAAAAGTTCTTTTACTTGTGAATGCTAAAGACATTTCATGAATAGAGAGAATCAGAAAGGCCTAAATTCTCCTCATGCATTCTCCTCACTCACTCAGACACACAAGCACCCAAACACCATACAAAAGTAATTAAACCATTAGCTTATAACTTACAAGTGGGTGTGTGAATCTGGTGGGAAGAAAAATACAGAAATGAAAAATAGATGAAGAAGAGAGCAGAGAATGTAGAAGCATTAGACAGAGACATTAGCGACCTGTGTATGAAAAAGAGACAAAGCGGAAACGAATTAGAGACAAAGAACTGGGGTGGGGGGCATATGAAAGAAAAAGACTAAGAGTGAAGAAGCAAACAAAATTATAAAATGAGTGAGAGGGATAAAGGGATAGAGAAAGAAAGAGGAAAGAAGAGAGAATGTAAGGCAGAAGGTAGAAAAAAGACAAAGAATGTAAGAGATAGGGAGAGAAATAAAGTGTGAGAGAGAAAAAGAGGGAGAAAAACGAAATAAAGACAGAAGGAGGAAAAAAGAAAGGGAGGGAGGGACGGAGGGAGGGAGGGAGGGTGCGCTCCAGATGGTGAGGCCCAGGGGAACACTTCATTTCCTAAATTGACAATAATGGTTTTATAAATGGCTGTTGGTCTCACGCTGAACAAGCTGCCCTGCATTAAATCACAAGCTGGAATTTAGGAAAGAGAAAAGAGAGATAATGGAGAGCAGTTAGAAAACTTAATGGGTCTATCAAAACATCAGAGGGTTAGAGCCATTTACAACATTTAAAGGGATTATGTGTGTGTGCATGTGTGTGTGTGCGCGCATGTGTTTAACATCTCTGCTCTCTTTGTCTAATGGACACACCTGTGCTTAAAGTGTTCCATTCCATCTGATATCTCACTCACCTATCACTCTATTTCTCTCTCCTTTCTTTCCAGTCACAGGACAATGGTGTGTGTTGTTTCCTACAGGCCAGTAGAGGAGGCAACCCTTTAGCAGGGGCTAGGGAATGAGGGGGAGCTAGACGGTTTTGAACCTGATTCACGGTGTGAGTTACACTGATATTCTAGAAGGTTCTGAACGTGTAGCTGAACGAAGGTCTCTGTGGACACACAACTGACTCTTTGGGAGGGATACTGCAGGGCTAGAGTAGGAAATATGGTGCAAGAACAGGATGAAGTCTGAGGTCAAAAGGGCAGATACTGCAAGAACTTACAGTCTTGGAGAGAGGGAGAGCAAAAGAAAGTGAAAAACACTGATACATAGAAAAAAAACACAGAATGAAACATAGAGAAATCAACACAATCTAGCTGTTTATGAGTAGAGGAAAAAGAATATTGCATCCCTCTGTGATTTTGCTGTTCAGGGCTGGGAGCAGCTATAGACTTGACTGATTTCCTTTTTTATTTTATTGTTTTACTTTTTCATTATTTTTATTTTATTATTTTTTTCCCCCTCATTTCTGTCAATTTGTAACAGAGCTCATAATTTAAAAAAATAAAATTTAAAATGTATTAACAAAAAAAGCGCAATATATGTTATTTATTCAAGGTGGCTTTACCCTCCTAAGGCACAAAGAGATCTGATAAATCGGGTGCAAACATTTTTGCTAATGTTATGATGGTGCCTAAAGAGCAGGATGGACAGTAAAATAAAATAGTCTAAGTATGGTTATGTATTAGTCACTTTATTTGTTATTTAAAATATTTTGCTTGAGTTACCACAACAATAGTCCCAAGAGAAAAATCAAATGCCATTAACTGAGAGAATAGACTAAAAGCAGTGAGGAGGCATGAAAGGAAGCTGTGGATGGGTCTTTATACTGTTTTTTACTGTTTTACATATTTTACACACATAACCACAAGAAAATATTTGATGTAGTTATGAATAAACAAGGGCACACAGGTCTTAATTGTAAGATATTCAAGAAACATTCATTATTGTCTGTGGATTACATATTTTGAAAATGGAGAGCATCACACACTGAATGTTCATGTTCTTGTTATTGTGTCATGAGGACCTACACAATACACTCATTAAACATTTCTTCAAGGGTTCTTCAGTAGACCATTTGCATGCTTAAATTGTTCTTTGCGTGGTAAAATAATTCTTCACATTGATGTAGAAGGTGTTGTATATGGCTGTACACAGAGCTGAAAATAGTTCTATATAGCACCAAAAAGGGTTCCTCTATTGTTACAAGATTGCCATTTCACCATGCAAAGAACCATTTAAGCATACGAATGACTCAAATGAGTGTTCATGGTTTTCTCTTTACTCTAGAACATTTAAGAACCATCTTGTTAAGTATGCAGACGATAAGGCAAATTGAGGGTATATCATACATAATGGGTTTTGGCAATAAAAAGCAGCTAAAATCGCAGATCACTCCCATTACCTGAGCAACACGCAAACTGGAGATATGAGACTGAAATGCAGATATCACAGTCAGGGTTAGAGAAAAATGTTACCACAAACTACTTGCTGTTCTGAACTTGGGAGTGATTTTTGCATTGTTAGTACTTATAGTCCAAGAGCTAGTGCAGAATAAGAATTTCATTGTACAGTGCAACTGCTTGAAAATCACCTCAGTTTGTGAAAACTTGGGTTAAAATCTGGCTAAAAACCGTGTATGCCCGGCTTTAGCCATTTCGCTTATTTGAAACACATATCAGCTAGTTGTGCCGAGACATTGTTTTCAGACCTGTGTGACTGTGTGATTGATTCAATCTAAAAAACAAGTACAATACTATATTTTTTAACATTTTATGATATATAAAATGACGCATAATTCTAGGTTCAATTTCCGTAAAATTTTCCGTTTTAATTCATTGTTTTACATCAGTGTACCCAATTAATCAGTTTGCTGTTTTAGACGTCCAGCATCTTCAGGATTCAAACTCGCAAAAATGGGTTAGGTTAGGAGTTAGATAGCAATGCCATATGTCATACGTCAAATATATACATCTGGTCAGTGTTTTTTTAAGTAATACTAGGCATGGGATGCTCAGAAAGGCATATTAACATTAAATATAATGAATTGTAATTATTATAATATATAATTTGTTATACAAACATTTTAAAAATCCTGTTGATATATTACTGTTCATGTCTCACCTGTCCGAATGTTCCTCCAGCACTTGATATACACTTATCTGGAAGGTCTCGTTATCCAAGCGCTCCGGCATGAAGTCCTTATAGATACGGAATTCAGCTGCCGTCACAGCTTCCCCTTCCGGAATCTTGGACAGGTCAAATCGGAATTCCTTGTGGTGGCGACGTACAGGCAAAAACTCCTTATCATGTTCCACTGCAGGAAACAAAAAAACACAGATTTGCATGCAATTAAAGCGGCTTCAAAGCCAACAGCCACAAAACACTGTCACAGAGGCAAAAGGTTAGCCTGACATTAAAACGCTCAATGCAAATATCACTTCTGTTTCCAGTGCTGGGCCCCTCTCTTCTTTGGGAAAACACAGAGCACATTTGCAGACATACGGTGGAAACCTCAAAAAGCTGCTGACTGAGACCGAGATGCAGACAGTTTTATGTCTCTCTTTCCACCCATTACCCTCCACTATCTTTCACACATACACAAACACTCACACACTATAGCTCAACAATTTTTAACAAAAACAAATTGAGGAATTTCAAAGCAATATTCAAAAAGAGTGGAAACAAGGATATGCTTGCCTTAATAACAACTTTAAACATGAGGCATTTAGCTAAATAACTTTGATTTCTAAATTAAATACCAAGCTTTCATAGAACATGGCACCGTCTGCACTTTGATTTTACTATTTTTATGCAGTGTAATTATTACCTGTTCATATAAAACACACAATACATACTGAAATATTAGACGGTTACAAAATGTTTAACATATGGATCACTGGGAAACAATAAAAAGTGGTGTTATGCTTATGTATCCTGACTAATACTATAAGAACATCAACTCTATTCCAGAGCATATGAACTTCTTTCTTTCAGTTCTTCAAGCTACAACTGCAATGCAGTATTTTAATAATGTATATATATTTTATATTTTTTTATATTTAAATAGTCACCAGCCTGCGCTAACTCAGCACCTTAGGGATTAAACTAGGTCAAAACAAATGGAAGTGAGAAGGAGCGAACTGAAGCCTTGGCACCGTTGGTTCATATCATTAAATAGTAGTTTAAGTAAAAATAGTAGTTGGACTCAGTATGGACCAGAAAATACAACTGCAGTAGTATGGCTTGTCTTTAATCTTTCCAAGCTCATGTCACTTCACTACTGTGCTCCCTTCACTGGCTCAGATGTAAAAATCTGATGTTTGCCTACAAAGCCAATCATGGACAATCACCCCCTGAAGTATGGCAATTGTCAAAAGTCAGTCTGCATCTTGAGCCCTGTGAGCTTCAAGTACAGCTTGGCTTGACCTGCCACCTTCAAAATGCATGAAAGACATGCGTCCAGACTCTTCTCTGTCCTGGCACCCAGACTCTCTTCAAATGCAGACTGACGACGCATCTCTTTGTGAACCACTTAAGTGAGCACTTATCCAAGTACTTACTGAATGGATTGTATTGCACTTACGCTGTGCTTAACTCTTTATTTTGCTTCTAGGTATGAGCACTGGCTAGATATTGGAATTAAGCTATGTTTAACTCCTTATTTTAATTTCTAGGTATCAGCACTGGTTCTTGTCCTGTCAGTGCTTGAGCTGGAGGGGAGTTTGGACCCCTATTTGTACCAGCTAAAATACATTCTCTGACTGAACACAAAGCACTTTTGTAAGTCGCTCTAAATAAGAGCATCTGCTAAATGCCATAAATGTACATTTAATGTAAATCTTCACCGTGAACACAGGTAAGTTCCAGTTCTGCAAATGGATGGAAATGTAAAACGTAATAAAATAAAATCTTCAAAAGAAACCCTTTAACTGTCAAGGATGATAAACAATTGTGTTAAACAACCTCTAACCTTGCTCTCTATAAGTTAATTTGTTTTTTACTGGCATTTTAACGGTCCTCCTGTGGGTCTGTGTCGTGGGAGTGCTGGATATAGCATTGACCTGTGTAGTGCATTTTGTCAGTTTCAGGTATGTTCTTATTTTGGTATATTTTGCCATTCAGTACAATATTTGTTTACAAATTTTGATTTATAAGAAAACTAATATGTTCCTAATCCTAAGTATTTTTTGTTTATTCCTAAATGTGTAATCTACTACCAGATCTGCTTAAAGTACAGTTTAAGGTATATTTTAATTATAATAAATACCTAAATCAAAACCTAGTCATATACTTTAAAGTACAAAAATAATATATAGTATGAATGATGAATGCTTTTCTGTTTATACAAAATACACACATAATCAATAAAGAAATATTAAGTAACTGTTAACAATGTTGGTATGGATAATAATAATAATCACTTTAGATCATGACCTTTTGTCCATTAGCATATACATGCAAAATATTTATTAAATATATATTAAAATGACTACATTTTTTTTTACCTTGTAGTGTATATTAGTCTGTCAGGGCCAAGCTGGACTAAAAGTTCTGATGGCCTAACCTAACAGTTATAACACTCTCTAGTCTGCCTGTGTTGCCAATCGTGTTCAGGGATATTTTTCTGTGAGCTCTTTTTTTTCACAGAAGTTTCATCAGTCTGCTCTGCCATTATGATCTCTCTCACTGTCTCTAATCCCACACCTTTCCTTCTATTTCTTTCTCCTTTTCCAAGCTTTTTTCCATGCTTTCTCCTAAAGTGACAGCACAAAAGCCTTACTGTGCATGTAGGCAGCAAAGAGAGAGACAGTGAGAAAGAACGAGAAACACACAGCAAGCATGGCTCCAGTTACCCTTCTGGGGTGATTAGTGTAGGGCATTCCATGGTGCATTGTGCAGCACTTCCCAGAGGACCGGCTTTGTTTACACACTGTTCTCACTCCAAGGTGCCCTTCCATTGAACCCCCTGGGTGCCCCCTAACAGGGCTGACTTAACGCCAGGGCCACCTGGGCCTGCTTGGCACTCAGATGGAAATCTGTCAGTGGTCTGTAGGTCTTGACTACCAAAAGGAATAATAAAATGCAAACCTATTCTTGACGGAACTGAGAGTAGCAGGCCTTAGTTTTAGGCACTTAGGTGCTTAGGCACTTAGTTTTCATGAACAATTTGTTTTGCAGTTAGGACTGCATGCTGTGGATAAAAAAAGTGCTGAAGTTGGACATTGCAATGATGATATGAAATGCAGCAAAACAAGAATTAAACAAGAAGTAAGATACAGTGATTGTAGCACAGTTAAAAAGGAATTCCAACACATTTGCAGATATACTACATTATTAAATTATTGAGACATAAAGAAAGTCATTCTGTTGGTTTTTGATGTGAAATGGTGCAGAGAAACATACCAACTCTTTAAGGTACTGATAGAAACCAGAGGTTATGAGATTTTACTTACTATCCAAAACCAGTCAGCTTATAAATACTTTCTATGCTTTATGTGAAATGGTAATAATGGTAAAACTGAATTATATTATTGCTTTGTGAATGTCTTTTAAGAAGTACATTTATTTATAAAATGCTATGTGAGTATACATTACTAAAGATGCAATTAAAATGCAAATAAAAATGTGTAATTGCCAAATACAATTGCCAATTTGCAACTGGGACAATCAGGTGCAGGGAGCGGAGAAGTGATGGATATAACCCTTGGGGGTTTTGGAGCTTATTGGAGTTGCTTGTTTACAGTATGGAACTAGCTATAATCACCACTCCTAGGGTAATTTTAACACACACTAATTAGGTTGAGAATAATTCAGTGGAAAGTGAGTCCACACCAACACAATGGCTCTCACTGCTATACTCTTTAATAACAGGAGATTTTACTATCAGTAATGTAAAAGCAGGCTCAACAGTCATTCACTCTTTCACTTCCAAGCCTCTTGCCTAGTGTTTGCAATGTGGACCTTCATGTTGGTAGATTTTCTGAGTTCACAAGCCTTTTTTTACTCTAAAAACTGCGGCAAGAGAATTGTTATTTCTGGTCCAGTTCCCCCTTGAGAGGCTCAGGACAATTTAGCCATCCTTGGAACCTACAAAGCCAGATCACAATCAACTAAATGTTTTCTTTCAACATAACAATACATATGGAAATGCTTGCATATGAAAAAAAAGTCTGTTGGACTTCACTGCATTTACTCCATTTGACACTGTTGACCATTGTATGCTATTAGACACACTTGGAATTGCATTCTGGGTTTTTTTCTGGTTTTCCTTGTTTTTTCTAAAACATATTTGGGTGATAGACTGATAGACAGTACTTTGCTGGTCTCTGTGAATTTGTTTTAGGAAAGCATGACATTGACATTCACAGTGGTATATTACAAGGGTCTATCCTCCAGCCACTCTTACTTTCATTATATATGCTGCCACCTGGCCATGTCATTAGTGAACATAGGATCAACTTCCATAGCTATGCTGACGATATGAAGCTTTACCTCTATGTTGCAACTGAGGAAGTATTGTTGATTGGCTAGTTAATTATTCATCAAGTATAAGAAATTGGATTGACAACTGAAATCCTTAAACTGCACACAAAATGGAGATTGTAAGCAAAGTAGGAAGTTTGTTATCCTTTAACTTGATCTCAGTTTTAAATCACATCGATAATGTAACTAAAACAGCATTTTTTCTCACAGAAAAATGTCAAAGTCGAGTTGTATCACTCACTACATGATGCTAAGAAATTTACTCATGCTTTTGTTTTCTCCTGTTCCGATTATTGTAAAGCATTGTTCACTGGCCTAGTGAACTACAAAGTGCACAGATAAATAACAGCATGTACAGAATGCAGCAGCAAAATCTCTAAAACACATGAACATATTACCTCTGTGTTAGCAGCACTTCAGTGGCTTCCTGTTCAGCAAAATACATTAAAGCTGTTTTATTTATTTTTAAGGCCATTAATGCACTAACACCTGCCTACATTAGGGCTGTGACAATAACCACATTACTTCAATACCGCAGTCATGTCATGCCTGCTATGGTGTGGAGCTTGTTACCAGGATCACCACATTGTTTTTTTATTTTTTATTTTTTGCTGGTGAAAGTTGATTCACCATCATTAATCATGCCTGGTATCAGCTTAGTACTTTACTAACAGCTCTCTGTTAGTGAGCTGAAGAAGACATAGATTCAAGTATCCTTATTAAGAATACATATATCATACACATAGTGTACACGTTGCAGTATAAACATAATAATATAGGTCTTATATAGTGACTTATAAGTGATACATTGAATCACCAGGATATGTGCAAAAAGTGCAGTCTGTACAGTTAAGCAGTCTGTAAAATGTTTAGCAGTTAAGCAGTCTGTAATGGTCTGGTGGTCATCTTGTAGGAGAGAGGACAGAGCATGGACTACTCAGGACTGGACAGATGCTTGTGGCAGAGGAGGTAGTTGAGGTGGAACAGTGGTTGGAGGAAGTGAGGTGTTCAGAGCTCTGATGGCCTGGGGGTAGAAACTGTTCTGTAATCTGGTTTCACGCTCCTGTATCGTCTGTCAGATGGGAGAAGTGTGAAGAGGTTGTGTTGAGGATGAGTTTTGACCTTGATGATCTTGTGGACTCTCCTGAGGATTCTGGAATGGTAAATGTCCTCTAGTGTTGAAGGGGCCGTTCCTATTATTGACTGGGCTGTCTTGACCACCTGTTGTAGACACTTGCGGTCCTGGACGGAGCAGTTTCCAAACCAGACCAGCTGGTGAGAATATTTTCAATTATGCTCCTGTAGATGTTCCTCAGAATTCCGGCTGGCATGCCAGTTTTATTGAGTCTTCACAGGAAATGCAGTCTTTGTTGTGCCTTTTTGACCAGTTGTGTTGTGTTGTGCGACCAGGTGAGATCTTTACTGATGCTGACTCCATGAAATTTGAAGGTGCTCACTCTCTCTACTGCCCTCTGATGAATAAGCAGTGGTTACAGAGAGATTGTTGACCTAACACCATGTCACCAAGTTTGCCACCTCTTTCCTGTAAGCCCTCTCATCACCCCCAGTGATCAGTCCCATGACAGTGGAGTTTTTTCCAGGACTAGGACTAGGAAATACTGCATTAACCCACAGTTACCCTGTGCCTCTGTTACAAAAATATCCTTCATCAGCTATCTGGGTCCTCCAACAGTCCTGCCAGCCTGTGCCCAAAGTCGATCAGGATGTTTAACACGTGCGGACCAACCTCTCCTAGTTGGTCAGAAATTGCTTCCACATAAAACAGGACAATAGGACAGCAGGACAACAGCAGGACAACAAGACAGCAGGACAACAAGACATCACTTTGGATACTCAGGCTGGTTGGTGAGGTCTAAAATGTCTTTAAGTAATGTTCCTGTACCACCAAAGTTTCCTTATGAGGAACTCAGCACAGCGCAGCGCTCAGAGCTCCCTCTGTTTATTCCCTGGCACCCCTCTTCCCACCTAGCAGATTATGAAGTGGGCTACATGAGGCCCATTTAAAAAAAGTAGCCATTCTGAAACCTCAGAAGACCTTCACTGACCCAATATGTACTGAATCCTACCCTGCAGCCAAACTGCACACTGAGTGCATTGTAAACAGTAATCCTTCTGCCCACCTCAAAGCATAGAGCCCCTACCAATGAGAGTTATCTGTAGCAAAAATTCTCAAGCACAGCCCTCCCACAATCAGTAGGTGACCAGACCCAGCTAGTTCCTCCAAGAATTCACTGAAATGTTAATCGCAATCACCCCTCAGTTACCTTGCTGAGAGCTCTGTAATAAAGTCTAATTATTGCAGATAACCTTTTACATCATCACACCAACTGAAATATCAGCCAAATCTAAGGATTAACCCAATGCCGACTTTTTTTAAAGAAGCAATTATTGACTGATGCAATATTACTCCTGTCCAGCACTTTTACACTAAACAAATCACCAAGCTCAGGTCAACCTTTCCTGTGTTATGGCATCCTTAAGAATTGCCCCCAGGAAAGTGCTGTTAATCACTCAGCTGGAGCTACAGGGGTTGGACAATGAAACTGAAATACCTGGTTTTAGACCACAATCATTTATTAGTATGGTGTAGGGCCTCCTTTTGCGGCCAATACAGCGTCAGTTCGTCTTGGGAATGACATATACAAGTCCTTTTTTGGATACAATCCGGGTTAGCACCCGAACATCCCTTTCAGACAGCTTCCTCTTGCGTCCACAGTTAATCCTGTTGGATGTGGTTCGTCCTTCTTGGTGGTATGCTGACATTACCCTGGATACCGTGGCTCTTGATACATCACAAAGACTTGCTGTCTTGGTCACAGATGCGCCAGCAAGACGTGCACCAACAATTTGTCCTCTTTTGAACTCTGGTATGTCACCCATAATGTTGTGTGCATTGCAATATTTTGAGCAAAACTGTGCTCTTACCTGCTAATTGAACCTTCACACTCTGCTCTTACTGGTGCAATGTGCAATTAATGAAGATTGGCCACCAGGCTGGTCCAATTTAGCCATGAAACCTCCCACACTAAAATGACAGGTGTTTCAGTTTCATTGTCCAACCCCTGTATGTGCTGTTGTTAGTGGAGCCCACCTGGCCAAATTGATAAAAAATGAGTTAACCTTCAACATTCATTACACTGTATTCTGGTCTGACTCTAGTACTGCTATACTCTAACTCCTAAAGATTTACAGTTTGTAGACGCTTGTGTGGCCCCAGACCCCACTCCAGAGCCTAAGACTGAGCCATTAAACTGTGCAAATCAGCATTCTGTGTCATCATCACCTCAATCACCTCAAACCTATAGCAACCTGTAGCAACCGGCAGACAATATGTGGCTTGGAGGGACATTGCTGACACAACAGTTCAGGAGCTTCATAGACAACCCCAAATGGCAAACCATCAGAAATGTAGCAAAAAATCTAATATTCCCAAGAGTCCAAGAAGAACAGTCTTTTGAGGAGCTATGCTGTCTGAAGGCAGGTAAACCTGTACAGTCAAACAAAAGTTGTTTACTCACCCGTGAACCTGAATCTAATGGGTCAGTTTGACTTTTCCAAGTTGGACGCAGATAGGACACCTCTGGATTTTGAGAGGGAGAGAAGCCGTACAACGACTGTAGCGCAGTTGTAAGTGTAAAATCAAACAGAAGATGCCAAGAATGGTGGACGTTGTCTACCAAGAATAGCGAGTGAAACTATCCCCGCACTGTTCCAGGAACAGACGGATGGAGGAAGGCCTATCCCGAGGTTACAGTCTGGACCTGCTACATGAAGTCTTCATTGCTACGGCACCAGAATCGCAACAACACTATGCTAAAATAGCTTTCCATATTAATCCTACTGCAGCATCACACTTGAGAGGGGTGTGTGAAAGAGATGTAAGGTCAGTAAAGTTGGCCTTATGCATTATAACAGGTGCTCAAACAGTTCTGAGGTGATTTGAGAAGTTCCAAGTCCATCTCATAAAAAATACCTGGTGGTGCCCCGATCCTCAACAACCCTGAAAAACCTCAGAGACTAGCAGAACTGTCACCATCAGATAAAACGGTACTTAAAGGTTTCACTCCAAGAAAAAAAGCTAGCTCCACAACTCTTGCTTCATATCTGAAAAAAAAAAATCATCAGGTTCCACCATTCCATTCAATGCTAAGGACTCGAAGAAACGAAATAGACAAAAAGAAGGAAGTTTTGCACCAAAACAATGAAACCAAATCAAATCTGAGATCTCTGGGAGAAACAGAAGGCAGTATGTGTGATGCAGGAACAATAAAAGACTCTTCATATCATGTCTACAACAATCGGTCAAGCAAAGTGGAAGATCAGTACACGTTTGGTATGTATAACAACACCTGGAACTGATGATTTGTTTTTGTAACCGAAAACATCAGGAAGGCCAAATTTTAACACATTTTTACAATGTTCTGTTAAAAAAAAATTGACGGTATGAAATCAACTCTACAGCAAGCTAATGACCACAAGCACACTGCTGAGAAGATTAAGAAGTACTTTAAGATTAAGCAGCATGTGTTTTCAGGACAATGGAATGGTCACCTCAGAGCCAAGACAGCGCTATTATAGAAAGGATCTGGTTTGCCTGGATCATGAGATGGAGACTGAAGTTTTTAGATTCTTTAAAACAGTGAATGGAAGCTGTACTGAAGGCAAAGACAAATGGCACACTGTGTAATTAGAAAACATGGCATTCGTTTCCATTGTTATGCAGATTACACGCAATTGTATATTTTAGCCAAACCAGATACACATTGCAACTTAGTGAGATTTAGGATCGTGTAGAAGATATAAAAGACTGGATGTCAATTAACTTCCTCCTACTAAGAAAGCTATTCTGGTAATATTAGTAATATGTTAATCGAAAACCGCAGCCAGAATCCTTATGAGAACTACAATATTTTATCATCTTAGCCCAGTCTTATCGACATTGCACTGGTTGCCAGTTAAATTCGCAATTGAGTATTCTTCTGACGACATAAAGCTCGAAATGGCCTCCCTTCTCACTACCTCGGGGAATTTATCTCGTACTATGAACTGACACATGAACTCAGATGGCAAGGTGCAGGCTCACTATTAGTACCTACAACTAATAAAATTACATCAGGGGGCCCAGCTTTGGAATTACCTTCCAGTTAGTGTTTGGGACCTACCTGTTCAGTCAAGCCTTTGATAATTAGTTTCCCTGATAACTGCTAACACCATATAGTGCTCTCAGTCCTCATGTCAGAGCTAATTGTCTATGTGTTCCTCTTTGCCGGAGCTGACCTACTGCCCAAATCTCTGTGGTCTGCTGCAGAGCTACTGCCCATCCTGTGTGCTCTGATGCCATTGCTTCACCTGCCTTGGCTAGGTGCCACTGCCTTCCTGCTGACCAGTTTGCCTACAATGAAGCTTCTCCCTGTCTAGTGCTGTGAGGGGGCCTCACCTGCATTGCACACGCCATCCGACGATCACGCTATTTAATCTGACGATCCACCTATTTAATCACAGACAAATCTGACATTTCTTTGCCTGCCTCAGAAACACTTAACACTTCTTGTATTCATTCCTTATAATGGTAAACTCTGTTCCTTTTTCGTGTTTGTTGGTATCCAGGGTCGACCTGAAGAGGATGGCTTCCACCTTTGAGTCGTGGTTCCTCTCGAGGTTTCTTCCTCTTGCCCTGAGGGAGTTTTTCCTTGCCACTGTCGCTTTTGGCTTGCTCAGTGGGGGCTTGGACATCTGTTGTAAAAACCGCTACATAAATAAATTTGATTTGACTTGTGTAATTGTATGTGAATAATGGGTTTTCTTTTACATTTTCCTAATGCTGAAAAATGTAAAACTTGTATTTTGTGGCCTCTGACAGTTGCACAGAAATGTACATCATCTGATTTGCATAATCCTAGTTCCTCAGCAGGTGGCTCCTACTGACAATGGTAGACAATTCTCTCTTTTCTCACAATAAAGGAAAAGTCCCAAACAAACCTACATGGAGACATACACAACAGAGAGAGGAGATTCAGTTACATGGCCTGAGTTTACATTGCTACTTTGGCCTGTATGTCTTTTTCGTATTCCTTCTTAACATTTTAAAGCTATTACTTTATCCTGGAACAAGTTTCTGGGAAATGTCCCGCCCCCAGCTGAAACAAAGATTTTAATTGGCTTTACTGTTTGCCTCTGTTGTTCTGGTGTTAATATCTCTATAAAAGATGATATTTGTGGAAAGTCAAAAAGGAAAAAAAATGGCTATACCGACTGATCATTTTGGCCATGGCCACCGGAAATGGCCATGGCCAAAATGATCAGTCTGTGTACCCATTTTTTTCTTTTTGACTTTCCACAAATATCATCTTTTTCACATTTAATACACAATCACCTTTACACATTTAATACACAATCACTGTACACCTGTCAAATTTAACATGTTGAAAAAATTTTATATAATCCATAGCCTGTACAAATGTCATTATAATGTATTATATATTACTGTTTTATTTCTTCTAAAAATTAAACAGCAAATAAATAGAAACTGTACACTACATTATGCAGTAAAATGCCACATTTAAGTCTCAGTCGAGGATATCTTTTCACTTAAAATGTTTTGACCACGGGTGTTCTAACTTGCATATGACTGTACTTTCACCCAAGTTGTGTGTTTCTATTTAGTTTGAGCACAACAACGGCCCTTTACATTCTAAGAACATGCCTAAAATGATGCTTATTTCAGTTTAGTTTCAGGTGCCAGTGGTCAGAGGTGGGTCGTAACTACCTACATTTACTATTTCAGTAAAATTTGGATAGATTTATATTTGTATTCATTATACTTCTACCTCAGTATATTTGTGAATAACATACTTTAATATTTCAGTTACTACCTTCTTATTTTGTCTTCTACTTCATTATGTATAATTTACACTTATGCCGTTGCTCAGAACTATCACTTTCGGGTCTTGTCAAAAGTTATTGTAAGAATAGATTCCGATACATGTCAGTTTCTGTGCTGCTAGATGCTGAATGTCACAAGAGGCTCTACAGTAGTTCCATAACTTAATCAGTACTTAAGTAGTTTATTGACCTGCTACTTTTACATTTCTATTGTTTTTCAGGAAAGATGCTGTCAGTTTTAAGTCTACTGTACCCGCTTATACCATTTTAACTAATAAAAACACACAAAAGTCATTGTCTTGCTTTCTATATCATGTTTAATGCATGTTTTAGGCATCTTTCCTTTCATCTCTTCACTCCTTTTACACTCTGTCTCTCCCTGGCAGTAATTAGAAGTTTGTTGAAGCCCAGTTAAACCCAAGTGGGCACATTTATGACTTCCTTCGGGAGGAAACGAGTGGCCAGTGGGGAAGTCGCTGTACCTGTGTTAAATAAACATCACTGCTGGAGAGGGAAGGGAAAGCGAGAGAGCGAGAGAGAGAGCGAGAGAGAGAGAGAGAGAGAGAGAGAGAGAGAGAGCAAGCGAAAGCATTTATTCTGGCGTCTGAACTGTGTCCTGTTTCCATTCACTCCTCTCTCTCTCTCTCTCACTCACTCTCTCTCTCACACACACACACACACACATATACACAACCTTGCCATTCACAAATTCTTCATTCGGTCACGAACACATGCAGAGTAAAAGTGAGACTCTGTGTGTGTTCTATAAGGTGACAACAATATGTGAGATTATGAAGAATATGACTTCTGTACAATACACTATTATACCTACTATAGTAATATTTTACATCACAATTTTATGGCTACCAAACACTACAATTTACCATATAATTAACATGGAATAGAAACAGCAAGACTACATTACAGAAGAGCAAAAGAGTTT
This sequence comes from Semaprochilodus insignis, assembly GCA_034552555.1. Taxonomy (NCBI): domain Eukaryota; kingdom Metazoa; phylum Chordata; class Actinopteri; order Characiformes; family Prochilodontidae; genus Semaprochilodus; species Semaprochilodus insignis. The sequence goes on along the minus strand of CM067492.1, from coordinate 4,284,136 downwards.
GATGTAGTACGCAAACATTGTTATAATAACAATGAGGAAGGAACAAATCACATCACGTGGCACATTAAAGTGTAAAAAAAAAAAACAGTAACTTGTAAAAAAAACTGTAACTTGCATAATATCAGCATTTAAAGTATTCCATTTGACCCAAGGCTAATAACCATGTGACATTATTAATTAGTCAATGCATTTCTGATATACTACAAGGTATACAGTGTTGCAAAATGTAAAACATAAACTCTCAATAGTAGCATTTTGTTCATATTGTGGAGCCCTAAGATGCTCTTAATTGGAAATGGCTTTTATACACACACCCAAACACATATACACTTGAGTAACAGCATTAAGATCACAGAATAATTAAGTGAAAAATGTTGATTATCTCAAAAACAGCACATGTCAAAGTCTGGCAAAGTATGGTAAGTGAACCCACCTCTGACCAACCACCAGACAATAATCCAGCAGCAAAAAACACCCAAAATCCACTCACTACTGTTGTATTAGATCTCTAGTGTCACACTAGCACACTCAGAAGACCTTCATTTCACCAGCCAGAGTCAGATAACCCTGATGTGATCAACCTTCAGCCACTAATCCAGCTCTAAAACCATCCAAAATCTCCTATCAGGTCTCTGCTTTAGTTTCCATCTGGCAACATAAGGGTTAAAATAGTGATGGATTCACACATCACAGCACAATGCAGCTCTTAGTATCTGAGTCCAGTGATTTCGGGGCGGGGTAACGCAATGTTCCAATTCACAAGACAAGAAGTCCACTCAAAATGAAGAAATCAGGCACAAATACATAGTGTAACAGATAAATAACAATAAATATGATATATATAATTATAAAAATAGTAACATTTGGTATATCTGTATTTGCATTGATTTTGAGTATCATTAGTTTGTGATCGTAAACATAACTCAAAAAAGTAAAAGGATCTGAGCTTACGCTTGTTTTCAGGATCTGTATAAGCAAAGTGTACAACATTTTACAGACACTCGATATTGTATACTAATGTATAAAGATACAACAATTCTGTTAGCATCTACATGTGAAATAATGGCACATCTGAGTAGCCAAGGGTCTGCTTGTGCCCCAGGACTCTCTGTAGTTCTGTGTAACATATTAAGTAAAACAATTATTTATGTATGTAAATGTATATGCAATAACTGCAGTGAATAACAATTAGATTACATTTACATTATGTACCAACAACTTTACAGTTTTCTGTGTTTTCATATAGAAAAAAAATGCAATGAATGGTCTTAATTTGCATAAAGGAAAACAAGGACTTTTTTATTCCAAAAACGCTTATACTTATAAACACAATTACGTTAACTGAAAATTTTGAATAAGCAATATTGAAACTTGTTTAACACCTCAGGATTCACACACTTAGATACTCAATCCTGTAAAAATCATTAAACAACCTGAAATCAAAACTGAACCTTTCATGCTGANGAGAGAGAGAGAGAGAGAGAGAGAGAGAGAGAGAGAGAGAGCAAGCGAAAGCATTTATTCTGGCGTCTGAACTGTGTCCTGTTTCCATTCACTCCTCTCTCTCTCTCTCTCACTCACTCTCTCTCTCACACACACACACACACACATATACACACAACCTTGCCATTCACAAATTCTTCATTCGGTCACGAACACATGCAAAGTAAAAGTGAGACTCTGTGTGTGTTCTATAAGGTGACAACAATATGTGAGATTATGAAGAATATGACTTCTGTACAATACACTATTATACCTACTATAGTAATATTTTACATCACAATTTTATGGCTACCAAACACTACAATTTACCATATAATTAACATGGAATAGAAACAGCAAGACTACATTACAGAAGAGCAAAAGAGTTTGATGTAGTACGCAAACATTGTTATAGTAACAATGAGGAAGGAACAAATCACATCACATGGCACATTAAAGTGTAAAAAAAAAACAGTAACTTGTAAAAAAAACTGTAACTTGCATAATATCAGCATTTAAAGTATTCCATTTGACCCAAGGCTAATAACCATGTGACATTATTAATTAGTCAATGCATTTCTGATATACTACAAGGTATACAGTGTTGCAAAATGTAAAACATAAACTCTCAATAGTAGCATTTTGTTCATATTGTGGAGCCCTAAGATGCTCTTAATTGGAAATGGCTTTTATACACACACCCAAACACATATACACTTGAGTCACAGCATTATGATCACACACTAATTAAGTGAAAAATGTTGATTATCTCAAAAACAGCACATGTCAAAGTCTGGCAAAGTATGGTAAGTGAACCCACCTCTGACCAACCACCAGACAATAATCCAGCAGCAAAAAACACCCAAAATCCACTCACTACTGTTGTATTAGATCTCTAGTGTCACACTAGCACACTCAGAAGACCTTCATTTAACCAGCCAGAGTCAGATAACCCTGATGTGATCAACCTTCAGCCACAAATCCAGCTCTAAAACCATCCAAAATCTCCTATTAGGTCTCTGCTTTAGTTTCCATCTGGCAACATAAGGGTTAAAATAGTGATGGATTCACACATCACAGCACAATGCAGCTCTTAGTATCTGAGTCCAGTGATTTCGGGGCGGGGTAACGCAATGTTCCAATTCACAAGACAAGAAGTCCACTCAAAATGAAGAAATCAGGCACAAATACATAGTGTAACAGATAAATAACAATAAATATGATATATATAATTATAAAAATAGTAACATTTGGTATATCTGTATTTGCATTGATTTTGAGTATCATTAGTTTGTGATCGTAAACATAACTCAAAAAAGTAAAAGGATCTGAGCTTACGCTTGTTTTCAGGATCTGTATAAGCAAAGTGTACAACATTTTACAGACACTCGATATTGTATACTAATGTATAAAGATACAACAATTCTGTTAGCATCTACATGTGAAATAATGGCACATCTGAGTAGCCAAGGGTCTGCTTGTGCCCCAGGACTCTCTGTAGTTCTGTGTAACATATTAAGTAAAACAATTATTTATGTATGTAAATGTATATGCAATAACTGCAGTGAATAACAATTAGATTACATTTACATTATGTACCAACAACTTTACAGTTTTCTGTGTTTTCATATAGAAAAAAAATGCAATGAATGGTCTTAATTTGCATAAAGGAAAACAAGGACTTTTTTATTCCAAAAACGCTTATACTTATAAACACAATTACGTTAACTGAAAATTTTGAATAAGCAATATTGAAACTTGTTTAACACCTCAGGATTCACACACTTAGATACTCAATCCTGTAAAAATCATTAAACAACCTGAAATCAAAACTGAACCTTTCATGCTGATGGTCCATGTTTTCCCTTAATCTTGAACTGTACTGTCTTGTGCTTGCCATGAAAACGTTGAGTTTCGATTACATCACCATGCACCAGGAGGCAAGGAAAAGTAATAATCCCCAGTAATAATTATGCCCCCTTTACACTGAAACACAAAAGACAGTGATTGGTTGATGCCTGCAAATGTTTACAAAAATCTAACAAAGGGTTAAAATTCTTCCATTGTTACCATTGGTGCTTAGTGTGCAAGACATCATAGCTGCTATACGTGTTCAATAATTAATATCAAATTGCACCACAGTTTTGATGTGGCCCTCGATAATTGCAACTTTGCAATAATTGAAACATTATAATTGCTAATTGAAAATTTATATATATATATAAAGGAACCAAACATTGAACAGATCAGCACTGCAAAGAGCATTAAAAAAATAAAAAATTTCCGAGGGCAGTCAAATCTCTCACACCTCTCCCTGAGCCTGACTCCTTGGGTGCGGCATGATGGGAGAGACCAAAGTGCCATTACATATTAGTGCATGTGTCTGTCCGTCCCCTTCACACCCCGTCGCCCCAACCCCTGCATTTCCGGTGGGCAGCAGGGTACCCACTGACCCCCTCCACCTCTCTCTCACTCCATCCCACCACACTTTCCAGCTACCCTTTCACCTCTTTCTTCCTCAAGCTCTCTTTTTCACCTCTATAAGCTCCTTCCCACAGCACGATTTTTACTATGCCTCCTGACTGCGGGCAAGTCTCCAACATTACGTGTAGGGTTCCCACCATGTATTATGTACAGTTTAACAGGTATAAGAAAATAAGATTATTTATTCTTTTGATATTTATATTGCTTAGATATATCAATGTCAAATATATGTACATACTCACTTCCACGTTCAACTGCGCTAATGCTTCTGAAAAAGACTCAAAAGTCTCAAAAAATTAAACAGAAAACATACATCATAGTAGTATAAAACGGGTGAACAATCCTCTGAACATCCCATAAGCAATTGAGCAATATCAGCTGTGTTGTAAATCATGAAATGTGGTCAGTCTTATCCATAAAGTGCAAGTGTTACTGCAAATTTTCATTCCAAACAAGCTGAGGCTCACCTGATTCTACTTGTTTAATAAATTGCTCTCAGTTTGCAAACAATTGACGGTGTGTGTTCCTACTTGTTTGCCACGAAAATCTGCAGCCACCCTTGCCTTTGAGGATAAGATTGGAGATCCCTCCTCTAGCTAGATCAGGAGTGTCTAACCCTAGTTTAGGTCTAGTGTTGCAGCACTGCAGAGTTCAACATTCTATTAAACACCTGCCAGACTGTAACCCTCCAATATCTGAACAGGTGTTTCCCCTTCAATTCCTCAGAAGCATGCCTTCACTGGGCAGTAATCAGCAAAGAATGTATAGTGAGAAGAACTACTGCTCTGTAATGTCTTCCGGGTTTGTCAGATGCTAGAGGGCGCTCCAAAGTAAGTCCGAAATGAATGGGCTAATATGAAGCATTTGAGAAAAATCTGAGTTTGTAAATACTTAAACATGCATTTCCTGGACACAGAACAGTACAAAACATTTTAGCACCACTGTTTCTAAATGCCTTTGAACTCAACTCAAGACTCTACACCGCGTTCCAAATTATTATGCAAATGATAATTTTCTCTAATGATAACAGTATTTTTTCAAAAGTAAAAAAAACTCAAAATGCACTGTTCCAAATAATTATGCACAACAGAGTTTCAAAACATGTTATAGGTTGTAAAGACTGAAAATGGCCATTTGTTGAATTTGCAGCATTAAGAGGTCACATTTAGTGAAATTTCAATCAAAAACATCTTAACATGCCAAGTTACATGTTAACGTAGGACCCCTTGTTTGATATCAAATCAATTCTTGTATCCATTGAACTTTTGAATTTTTGGAGAGTTTCTGCTTGATTTTTTTTGCAGGATGTCAGAATAACATCCCAGAGGTGTTGTTTTGATGTGAACTGCCTCCCACCCTCATAGATGTTTTGTTTGAGGATACTCCAGAGATTCTAAATAGGGTTGAGGTCAGGGGAGGATGGTTGCCGCACCATGGGTTTCTCTCCTTTTATGCCCATAGCAGCCAGTGACACAGAGGTATTCTTTGCAGCATGAGATGGTGCATGGTCATGCATGAAGATTTTGCTACAGAAGGCACAGTTCTTATTTTTGTACCATGGAAGAAAGTGGTCAGTCAGAAACTCTATGTACTTTGCTGTGGTCATTTTCACGCCTTCAGGAACCCACCAGCTCTCTCCCCATGATTCCGGTCCAAAACATGACTCCGCCACCTCCTTGCTGATGTTGCAGCCTTGTTGGGACATGGTAGCCACCCACCAACCATCCACTACTTCATCCATCTGGACCATCCAGGGTTGCAAGGCAATCATCAGTAAACAAGACTGTTTGAAAAGTAGTCTTCATGTATGTCTGGGTTCACTGCAACCGTTTCTGCTTGTGAACACTGGTTATAGACTAATTTATGCACAACTGCAAGCCTCTGGAGGATCCTACACATAGAGGTTTGCAGGATTCCAGAGCCACCTGCAGCTTCAAATACCTGTTTGCTGCTTTGTAATGGCATTTTAGCAACTGCTCTCTTAATCTGATGAATTTGTGTGGAAGAAACCTTCCTCATTATGCCTGTATCCGCACAAACCCATATGTGCTCTGAATCAGCCACAAATCTCTTCACAGTACAATGATCACGCTTAAGTTTTCATTAAATATCTATCTATCTTTTCAAAATATATCTAGTGTTTCCATACCTTGTCCAAGGCACTGCACTATTTGATGCTTTTCGGCAGCAGAGAGATCCCTTTTCTTTCCCACATTGCTTAAAACCTGTGGCCTTCTTAAGTAGTGCTTTATTTGGGCTCACCTGGCAAACTGATTATCACAGGTGTCTGAGATTGATTTCAGTGATCAAAATAGCCCTAAGACACAATACCATCCATGAGTTTAATTGAAAAACATAAAATTAAATCTTTATTACACCTAAATCCAATTTGCATAAGGAAGGTGGTGTGTAACGGTGTCTCATGCACGTTCATCACATCAGTATTCAGTCAATGAGCTACAGTTCAGAGCCATAGTAAAAATACACTGTCCGCAAGATGGCAATGACAAGTCTTCCAAGGTCTCTGTCAAGCTAGTTGGCATAAGTGAATAACACCATCACCAATCCTCCCATGGACTCACTGAACATTGAAGGTTTAGCTCCCTGTATTTAGAGCACTTAGGTTGGACTTTATTCTTACATAGTTTGTTACTTTCACCTCCGACTGTAAACCATTCATTTATAGGACTCTCCTATGAATATGTAACTGCCTGCTGCTTTGCTTCAATAAAACATTGATATGAATGTAAATTCTTTTTGATGAAATAGTAGGCTTCACAATACTTGCAAAATGTATAATGTACACATTGTATAACACACATACACATACGAAATGTAAGCTAAATAAAGCTAAATATGTGTCAGACATCCAGATCCAAATGTAAAATTAATTCATTTTATTATTCTACTTTTGTAAAGACAGCTTCAAGCATAATAACTGGTCAGTCAGCACTGAAATCTACATCGAAGGCCAATTTTCAGTGGTAAAAAATAGAAATTAAATTAAATGAAATTAAACAAAAATAAATTAATGAAACAAAATAGATGTATTTATTATTATAAAAAACAATTTGACAAAAATAATAAAATAAGCACATTTTTTCACATCAAACTAAGGCTTTTGAACATAAGAGAGAGACAGAGAGGGGTATATAGAGAGAGAGTGAGAAAAAGAGAGAGAATGAGAGAGAGAGAGAGAGAGAGAGAGAAGGAGAGAGAGAGAAAAGAAAGAGGTTGCTCAATATGTTTATTCGTGTTTAGGGCAACTAGTGACTGACTACAGAGGAGAGAAACATGTCCTGCCCACTAGATGATATCATGGCTTTGTGATGTTGGATTTTTATTGTTTTAGGGCCTAGCAGCTTTCTCACACACTACAGACCAAGCAGAGGCCTAATTAACTTCTGGAAGGTAGTAAGCACACAGGAATGGTAATTGCTTACGAGGGTCTTGCGTATTTGCACTGAGGGTGGTTTGCTTAGAAGAGACTTGTGTGTGTGTGTGTGGTTACTTTCTCCCGCTCTCATTCCACTTACTTCCGCTCATTAAGTTTAACCTCAAGCTTGTGTTTAAGATACTAGAGCTAAATTGACACTCTGGTTGACTGCATAATTAGGCTTTAGAGTGAGGTAAGCTAAAGCAAACACACATACATACACACACATTTAAACACACTGTTGGGAGATCATTGGTGTCTGCTACTCTCATCCTGCTCCTTTCCCCTTTTGCTGGTTCTTTAATTTTGTGGCCGCTTCCTAGACCACGCCCACCGCACCCTGACCAACTGTGCTCCTGTTATAGACCTCTGCGGAATGCAGTGTGTCTGCATACATATTTTACCAATTTATAATGCTTTACCCACCGCAACACAGAGCACTTCCATGTAATCTACCCGCAGCCATTCAGCATCCGAACACTCATCAGACAAAAGCATGAACATGTCAAGTAGCATAGCCAAATGGCATTCAGCTAAAAATATAGTTACTTGACCAAAATTATGCCTCAGGTAGAAAAAAAGTACAATAGGTAGCAACATCAGTTCACCAAAAAACTTCTAAAAGTACTGAGTTTGCTATAGAACTAGAGCAGAACTTTGTAGAACATCTAGCATCTATCAATATAGAAAGTTTGTTCTCTGTTTGTGAGACTTTTAGTTTACAATAATATGCTAAAGCTGAAAAGTAAGATTAGCAACTGCAAAGCAATCCAGGAGCGATCACCATTAAAACAGAAGAATATTAAAGTAAAAGACACTTTAAGGGGGATATCCTAATGCTAATACTGTATCTAATACAAGGGCATATCCTAATACTAATGCTTTGTGCCAGTCCTATTTTGGCCTTAAATATGACATCATTTTACCACACAGGCACAGTTTACCTTGATAAGCTCAGAGACCAGTTGCTAATTTGCACTGCTATTTTGAATGATTGTGACAAAATAATGACTAAATGTATTGACTTACTTACTAAGTTAATGACTTAGATAAGCATTATCCATCTTATTACCTTATACTGATATCATAAGTGTTTTTACAATTTTAGTAAATTTACAAAATACAAACACAATTAGTCATTATGTCAGCATTTATCAGTATTTACTTAAAATATCCAGAAATAAATGACATTTATATACAAACCTTTTACATACTACTGCCAGTGCAAAATCATCTCTTGTCCCTAAACAAGAATGGATAAAATGGGACTTAGTAAATAGTAAATTTCTTTCCTCACAAACATACACTGCCTGGCCAAAAAAAGGGTCACACACTCTAATATTTTGTTGGACCGCCTTTATCTTTGATCACGGCACACATTCGCTGTGGCATTGTTTCCACAAGCTTCTGCAATGTCACAACATTTATTTCTGTCCAGATTTGCATTAATTTTTCCCCAAGAGCTTGTATTTATGATGGGAGATTTGGACCACTGCGCAGAGTCTTATCCAGCACATCCCAAAGATTCTCAATGGGTTTCAGGTCTGGACTCTGTGGTGGCCAATCCATGTGTGAAAATGATGTCTCATGCTCTCTGAACCACTCTTTCACAATTTGAGCCCGATGAATCCTGGCATTGTCATCTTGGAATATGCCTGTGCCATCAGGGAAGAAGAAATCAACTGATGGAATAACCAGGTGGTCAGGATATTCAGGTAGACAGCTGCCCTCATTCTTTGGGCACATAACATTACTGGACCTAGACCTGACCAACTGCAGCAACCCCAGATCATAGCACTGCCCCCACAGGCTTGTACGGTAGGCACTAGGCATCTTACCCTTATGTGCCCATCACTTTGGAACAGGGTAAATCTGGACTCATCAGATCACATGACCTTCTTCCATTGCTTCAGAGTCCAATCTTTATGCTCCCTAGCAAATGGAAACCGTTTTTGCTACACAGCTGTTTAGTCCCAATCCCTTGAGTTCCCTTCGCATTGTGCGTGTGGAGATGCTCTTACTTTCACTATTAAACATTTCCCTGAGTTCTACTACTGTTTTTCTACCATCTGATTTCACCAAACGTTTAAGTGATCGCTGATCATGATCATTCAAGATTTTTTTCCGACCACATTCCTTCCTCAAAGATGATGTTTCCCCACTGTCCTTCTACTTTTTAATAATGCATTGGACAGTTCTTAACCTGATTTTAGTAGGTTCAAAAATCTCTTTAGTTTTCTCTGCTTGATGCATGCCAATAATTTGACCCTTCTGAAACAGATTAACATCTTTTCCAGAACCACAGGATGTGTCTTTCGACATGGTGGTTTAACAAATGAGAAGCTACTCACTGCATCAGTTAGGGTTAAATAACTTGTTGCCAGCTGAAACATAATCACCCATGCAGTAGTTATCTAATGGGAGGCTCTTACCTATTTGCTTAGTTAAAACCAGGTGGTGACCTTTTTTTGGCCAGACAGTGTATATATTTTGAGAAACTGTCTAAGGGTAAACGACCAACTGAAGCTGCTAAATGCACATTCGCGACTGTTCCAGAAGCCCCTTCGTAGCTGTGTCTTCTCTACATTGTCGCTACAGCTACCCAAAGAGTAGAACCTGGCTGCTAGCAATCTCCATGGCTTTGTGATCCCGATGTGGCCTGGTCTGGGTCACATACCACACTCTCTGATGCCTGTGCGTTACTGCACATGGCTTCTTTTCCTGTTCCACCCTGGCTCCACCCACTCTCACACTTGCAGCTGATCTAGGACTCATTAGGACTCCCATATTTACCCCATTGTTTGCTCTTCATGTTTGGCAAGTCTCTGTGTTTCTACCAGAGTTCTAAGCCATGTTTCTTTGTGTTCCTGATCCTAGGATCTTGCTGTGTTCGTGCTTTGGTTTCTTGATTTTGTTTATATGGATATGTCTCTGATGATGCCTGCCTGTGTTCTGACCCCTGCCTGTTCTGATACTGATTCCTGGACAACCCTAATAAAAACCACTCTGCACTTGCAACCTGCCTCAACCTCCTTGTTACAGAAGACTTGGCCAAACAAGGTTGCAGTGAGTGGTTTCAGACCTTCAGCAACCATCACACCTGTCTCCACACCTCCTGCATACCCAAGGTTCTTGGCCAAATGCTACTAATGGAGGCTAAAGTGACTTTCGTGGTCTTGATGCTGCGAGCACCTGCCTCAGGCTGGGCGGCTGACATGTAGGCCTCACCTGAAGGCCTGCCTCACTCATTAGAAAAGTTCTAGGTGCTCTTCCAGTCTGCCTTTGGGCCAAGGCAGAAGAAGGAGGCGGAGGCCTGCCAAGTAATTGTTGGGGGGGACCTGTATCAGTATTGTGGTTCCTGTGTCACCAAATGGAGCCATTGTGAGAAAGGGGTTACAGGCTCCCTCACTGCAGAGATGGCTTCAGATCCCACAGCTTTGCTTAGTGCTCAGGAGAGCACCAGGGAACATCGGTGTGGCCCTCCCTGTCCTGTCTCCCCGTCCTGCTTGTGATTGCTTCTGTTCCGATGTCAGCTCACCGAGCTGCTCCAGTGCCGGCTTCACTCCTGCCTGCTGACCTGACCTTTTCTCGCAAACACTACTGGCAGTGTCCAAGGGCTGCTGGACTGTTGCACCTCCCCAGCATGTCCTGCACTTTCTCTATTCTCTATTTCCTGCCACAGTGACAGGTGAAGTTAGTGCATCAGTGGTGTATGGGGACGGCGTTCTTGGTGACTAAATGTGCTGAAAGGAGTCAGTACGAGTGCAAAAAAAGGTGCTTACATTTCCATACGCGGCTGACCCTTCACTGTAACATGAGGGGGAGTTCACCACTCAGCTCTGGGTTAACTTATGCCCAGTCTTTTTGTGTATGCTTGCTTCACCTGCTCCTCTTGTATAGCAGGCTGAAACTCTATTTGGGTCACACTGGCCTAGCTCATGCAAAACCAGAAACCTGGTCACAGCACATTAAATCCCAGGATGCAGAGAATACAGAACCAGTGGGAGAGATTTTGATTTTGCTGTTTGCCTTGTTATGGTTTCCATTTGCACTTTCATGGGTGACAAGGTTGAGTGTTCGGATGCTGATGAAAAACCCCTTGCCTAATTATTATGCCATTGGTAGAGTTGGTGTCAACTAGGGCCCATGTGTCCTTACCATTCAGCTGACATGGCAGCATAAGCTTCCAGGTGTGCCCTAGCCACCAGCCTATCTGGCCATGAAGGATATCTCGCCCAGGATACAGCTACAGATACTTTCCATTGTCCTTTCTGCTCCAGGCAAGCAAAATCATCCCCACAAGCTCCTTGAGAAAGCTAAGAAAGACTAAAGGAAGGTAGACGTAATGCCAGCCTCCTTCAGATCTTTACTGCTTCCAAACTCTTCTTTTCACGTTCATATTTGAAGTAACTGCTGCAAAGTCATCTTTCTACAAAGTGGAACTGAAAGCATCAGCATCTGATCCGTGCAAGCTCTTTATTCCTCTCTCCTAAACCCTTCCTCTACCCCAACAACATTCTCACCTCAGGAGATTGTTACTTTGAGAAGAACTTTAACACAATCCACCAGCCCTCTCTCTGTCTCCATTCATTCTATTAGTCCTTGTCCTCTTGCTCCTAATTACGTACTTTTCTTCTCTTTTTGTGGCTGTCCTACATCCACCCAAATCCAACAATCCAACCATCTGCCTTCTGGATCCCAGTCCCCAACCACACTGCTTCACTCAATCTCCATGTATCTGCTGCCCTTCATCACTTTTAAAATAAACAGCTCCCCGTCATCAGGTCACGCTCCATCCCTTCCAAACCGCCAGGGTGGTTTCTATCCTGAAGAAGCCTATGCTTGGCAGCTCAGATGTTGGCTACTACTGATCAGTATCACTTTTCTTTTTTTTCAAGAATTCTTCAATATGCAGTCTATAATCAAATGACTTTCTTTCCTACCCAGAACCAACTCCAAGGGCCCAACCAGACTGACTTCAAACCAGGACACAGAAACTGCTCTCATAGCAGTGACTAAGAACCTCCAGACGGCAAGAACAGACAAACGGTTATTGGTTCCAATTCTTCTGACCTCTCTGCAGCCTTCAACATGGTCAACCACAAAATTCTCCTTTCTGTTCTTACCAAGCTTGGAATGACTGGCTCCTGGTATGGAATGGGTCTTGTCTGGAGGGGGACACTTATCAGATAACATGGAGAGGCCACTTAATGCAGGCTTTCCACCAGTGTCCCTCAAGGCTTGGAGCTGAATCCTCTTCTCTCTTCACTCTATGCTTATTCGCTTGGTAATGTAATATCTACTCATGGCATCTCTTACAATCAGCATATCCTTTCCTTCCCACTTTCTGCTACTTACTTTTTTCAGTTCTACCCACCATCCAGGGGTGTGGGATATATATCGTCTACGATATCTTAAGTGCTGTTTTAATGATGTGCGAAAAGACATTATTGAGTATGTCACTCTGCGAAAGACAGTAAAAAAAACATGCGTGCACATATTAACTGCGTCATGTAGCCAGGTATGACAGACTACTGCGCATGCGCATGGAGCATGCTAGGACAAGTTATATGTTTACCACACCACAACTCAAGCTAGCATTCCGTCTTCACATTTAGTTGGTAGATGAAGCTCATCCTCACTTGCATGGAGGTGGTTTGCTTTGAAAAGACAGCTCATGCTCAACAGACGGCATTCTGCAAACTATGTCAGAAATCGGTTGCCTTTAAAGACAGCTCGACGACAAACTTATTTCACCATCTGCGAACTAACCACCATGCAGAATATGAAGACTATGAAAAATTGAAAAACTTTGGGATTCAGCTGTCCACGACAGGCCTAAACCAGCCAAGAAATCAGCACAAAAACACACACAGCAAACCTTAGCAGAATCATTCTGCAAAAAAGGTGCCTTATGATAAGAAGAGCAACTGATGGCAAGACTAGAAATTCTATCACCAATTACATGGCTCCAATTCAAGCGGTTGAGAGAGATGGGTTCAAACAACTTTTAAATACTTTAGACCCAAGATATACACTGTCTGCTTGAAAATATTTTAGGCAAACAGCTCTGCCTAAATTGTATGATTCATGTCACTACTACAAGGGGTTTCACATTTTGCCTCAACAACGGATTTATGGTCAAGCAGAACATCTGAGCCATACCTGTCCTTGACGGTGCATTTCACTGCTGAATCTTGGTGACTGAAAAGTTATTGTTTGCAAACATCCTACTTCCCAGAAAATCACACATTAATAATTGCCCAAGGTCTGAAAGATGCGCTGGCATCATGGTCGCTGTGAGAAGATTGCTTGGTTTGCATGATGACAGACAGTGGAGCTAATATGCACTACGGATTAACAGCTGGGAGAGGCTTCCTTGTTTTGGAGACAGGGTTCATGTTGCTAAGTAATTTGGGTGTTTCTATTAAATGCAGTTTAAGTGAAATGTTTAAAATACAACAAAGAGCAATCATAAAAGAAGCTGTTATACAAAAATGAATGACAAAAACATAATGTATTGTATTCACATTAAGTTAAAGATTAAAATAAATAAGAAATAAGTCTGTAGTGTGATTGCTAAATACCTGCACCCTCTGAATGTTCAGCTGACTCACAATATGTGTTTTTCTTTCTATATTACATGTTTTCCAGAAAGGAGCATGCGGGACTCTAGAGTAGACAAAGCCATTGGAGTTTGCAAAAAGGTGGTCAGAGCTTTTTCTTACAGCTGGAAAAAGAAGAAAGCACTTGCTGATGCACAGGAGCAGCTGAAGCTTCCACAGCATAAACTCATCACAGAGTCCGCAACAAGATGGGGCTCAAGAGAGCGCATGATAGAGAAATTTACTGAGCAAGAAAAGGTCATTCGCCATGTGTTGGCTGCAGACAAAAAACACAGGCACCTTGTCCCAACATGGCAAGATATTGAGGTTCTGAAGGCAGTAAGCAAAGCACTTGGCCCTCTTCTAGAGTTCACAGACGCTCTTTCGCTCTTGTAACAGTTTCTTACTTAAAACCTGTGTTGGCCTTGTTCAACACTGATGTCCTGGCAGTGAAGTCTGATGACATAGAACTACCCAAAAAAATCTCCCTTTTGTAAACTCATGTTGTTCATTAATAGAATGTGAATTAGTGACGTGACATCAAATGCACCACTATGCTCTATCAGCTCTAGTCTATTGTAGTCTGCTGGCCTGTGTTTAGGTTTCCACCTATTCAAACCCAGAATACACACAATACAGACTCAAATACTTTTCTATCAATCAATCAAGCAATCAGTCTTTTCGGCACTTTTGGCAGTTTTTTACAACCCAAAAGACCACCCTCTGTGATTTAAAAAATTTTCATCTGCAACTACATTTTTAAACCCAAATTGGAGAAACAAATTTGGTGGGAATAACACAAAAGTGGCATCTCTGCAGTGAGTATTTGCACAATGGAATCAGAAGAGATTCAGCTGAAGCTTGGAAACTGATATGTCAGCAAAAACCCTAATGACTGATTCCTTCCATATTAAGGTGGGCACATTCCACCTGTACTGAGGTGTGCTGACTCCACCTGTCCTGAGGTCTGAGCTATCACCAATGCTCCACCAGGGAGGTAGAAACTGCACGCTTAAAGTAGCGTCTGGATGTTTGGTTTATTTGACATGTCAATAGTTCTTCTGTTCAGTTAGTTAGCCATTAGACATTTGATATGCTAGCAACAGAAAACAAACACCACAGACCTGCATGCATTTCATACTGGTCTAAGCTCGTCTATGCTGGCTTATGTTGGTCTGGTGCTGATTTAGTTGGTCACCTCAGCAAGATCATGCTGGTTGGCCAGCATACTAGCATCCATAACATAACATATGCTCGTTTTGCTTGTGACAAACCACACTGGTCTTTGCTTGATTTTTCAGGGCTCACAAAATAATATCAGAACATAGAAGAAAATTACCATTTTAAACTTGAGATGGTGCCAAGATTATGTTCCATTCCTAATACACTGGTGCATACACTGACTACATTTAAAGGTACAATATAATGTGTTTTTTCAGCATTTCACAGTCCTCTGAAGTGACTGTTATGTGAAAAATGTCCAGATCTGACATGTTTTTACATGCCCATTTACAATCCTATGGCTTTAGAATGAAATAAGCTGTTTTTGCCTTATATGGTGTGCTCATGACTATTTTGATGTGCTCTGCTCTGATTGGCTGGTTTAGAATCAACTTTCCTAAAAGTACATAGAAAAAAAAAGAAAAAAAGAAAAATGAACTGAAAAATTAAATGAAATTAACCTTGACATTGACACAAAGTTAAAAACATCTTAAAAATCCCTTTATCACAAATTGTAAATATTTCAGCATGTATAATTCACTATTGCTCTTGATCTGTTGCTGTTGTTTCTTCTTGACTGGAACTTGGTATATGAAATTTTAGAGGCATCATTTTGGGTCATTTTGGGTAGAGTTAGGATTGTTGTGTAACAGTCTAGGATTTTGGAAATGGTTAATTTTACTGCCCTCTGTTACAAATGTAGGATTTGTATTTGAAGGAAAAGGAGGAATGTTTAAGGTTCACAGTATGTAATTTCTATGTACTGAATACTTATTAAGTATACCGATGTAAATAAAACCTTCCATTCTATGGCCTCTTTAACTGTATATGTGCAAACTAATGTTTGTGAAATCTCCATTCTTTCTTCTGTCAGTTAAAGTGTTAAAGTGGCAGGTTAAAGTTTTATGTTTTATTATGTTATTATGTTATGTTGTATTATTTAGGCTTTTACTTACAAAGGCTCTTGGGTGTGTAGCTAAGAATGTATAAACATTACTTTAATAGAAATAAGAATCAAAACTCCATATATTCTGTAATAAACTTGTAATACATTTATTTTTGAGACTTAGGCAATTTAAAAGCAAGTACTCAAGAACAAATGTTGACTGAATACCTTTACACAAGTTGCTACCAACAGTATTTCTGAATTGACTAAAATTAGTAGCACTTGTCAAGTCAAGTCAAATTTATTTATATAGAGCTTTTTACAACAGATGTCACAAAGCAGTGAATCAGAAAATCTGGGTCCATGCAGAAAATGTGGGTCCATGCTCCCAAAGAACAAGCCAGAGATGACAGTGGCAAAGAAAAACTCCCTCAGAGCAAAAGGAAGAGAGGAACCAAGACTCAAAAGTGGAACCCATCCTCTTCAGGTCGACCCCGGAACACAAAAAGGATCCGAATTTACAATTCTATGCAATATTGAATAGAACTGTTAGCAACTGTTAGATGGAAGACTATGATGATAGTCTATTAGAATGAATAGAAGTGTTGAGTGTTTTTGAGGCAGAGGAAGAAATGTCTGACTTGTCTTACACAACATGTAAGAGCTTGTGTACTTTGTCCACCCTGCTCTTTTCTGACCACCTACGAGTTGGGTGCAGGTTCTGTATATTTTGTTAAGACAAATAAAACAATTGTTTTGAAATTACTTTTGGTGTAATCAGTTCATACATGAATACCAGTAAACACAGGTAAATTTTAACAGCTGTAAACCTTACAAAACATAACATACTACATAGTGGCTTGATATATGATAAAGCATATTGTTTTCTTAAAACTGAGGCAGATTATTGTTGTGGTTAGTTGTGTTCAAATGTGTTATACTGTCTACATAGGAAGTGGGTATGCCTAGTGTCTACTAAGACAAGTAAAATGTCTATGATTCTGTGAACAAAATATATATTAAAATATATAGTAAAATATTTAATGTCTGACTTAGTGTTACATCTGAACAAATACTATGCTTGTGATTTAGCTGCTTAATTAATAAAGAAAGGCTACATATATGCAAAAGATGATGTTCAGAAAAATAACTTACAAATAAAATATTTAACATACTTTTATTTTTAATTATAGTATAAATAACGACGAATTCTAATATAAATAATTAACTATTCTTGTCTAAGTAATAATCACTGTTAAAATAAGTCTTTATTACATATGAAAAGAGGGAAATTTTAAACTCAAATTGAACTTAACTTAGTAACTAAATGAAGAGCCTTTATACAGCTAGAAATATTAAGTGTGAAATATTAAGTTAGAAGAAGAAGTCAGGCCAATGAGTTTAATCAATTGAGTTAAGTTGGGGAAAATGTAAAAATAACTTTTTAATAAGTTATGCTTGGCCAACAGTTTGTCAGTGTTGAGACAACAGTGCATACAAATATTAACTCATTAACTTAACTCACATATTAACTTGAATATTGCACATACACCATATACAGTATGAACCAGTTTAGAAATGTGCTATTTGTCTTAATTAGATCCAGAAATCTTCAACTGTGGAAAAACAACTTACATCTGTTAACCTATGTAGTAGTATTTTGTTTTGTACAAAAGAACAATCTTACAAATTGTTTACATTGTACATTTTAGTTAGTCATTTTAATTAGTCAAACACACTGGTTGGCGTAGCTCAGCAGATAGCACCACTACCCGCTAGGGAAACACCACCACGTGTGGGAGACTGGGGTTTGAATCCCAGGCTGTACTACACCAATAAGAGTCCTTGGACTCCTAAGACTCCTAACACCACATTGACCTACCTGTAATATGATTAACCTTGTAAGTTGCTCTGGATATGAGTGTCAGCTGAATGCTGTAAATGTGCCTTAGTACTCAAAACATACATTAAATAGTTAGACAAACATTTTCTTGTATTTGACCTCCAATATTTGGAGTTAAACATAAAATTGTAAGTTAACAAAACAACAATCTGTGTCTTATACTCTTTTAAGTCAGTGATGACATTTAAAGTTAATATTAATTTTTATTATTATTTTATAATGCATTAAACATTTTTGTAGTCAGCTCTCAAAAGAGTCCCCCAAGTGTTGTAACCATGCAGCATTAGCCCCATTATCTGGAGGTGCTGAGTTCCAACCCCAGTGATGCCACAGCTGTCCTTAACTGGGAGCCCGCTAAATGTCTGGTGGCACTGTATAACGGAAGGAGTTTAAAAATTTTTTTAAAGGTGCCATAGACTGTATTTATTGAGTATTATTCTATGATGTTTACACAGAAGGTATGCAAAAATGATCAGGTGTGTTTTTACATCCCTATTTATAACTATGATTTGGCCGTAAAATGAAATAAGCTGTTTTTTTCTTTTTGGTACACACATGAATAATCTGATGAACTCATGAAATGGCTATTTATAGCAATGGCTCACACAGAGACAACAAAAGACAGAGACAGGAAAATAAAATGAAATTTCATGTTAATACTAGATTAATTAATTAAGTTAACTAATTTAACATAATTTCAACCACAACACGAAGTAATTTACTTACTTAAGTTGTTACTCACGATCAAGCTTTCAATTTGAGATGATCTGCTTCAATCATCAATAAGAGGATAAAATCACACTTTATGGGTGCTACAAGTTGTAGTTGAGGTTGTGATGCTAATAATAAAGGTGGAACTACTCCTCTCTTCAGGATTTTCAGTGTCAAACGCTGCACCAAGCCAGCTCGTCCATGTTTTGAGAAACTGAGTGAAAACTGCAAAACAAATTAAGAACTCTAAATGAAAGTTATCCTGGACCTTGTTAAATACAAGGTTGGCTTCCTGTTTGCCAGCTTGTTTTGCAAATTTTCTTTTCCACACTAAATGTTGCTGCAGTTACATACATACTGGTGCTGTAGCATTTAAGGTAGAATGAAACATTCAGTTAAGAAGCTAGTGAAAAGGAAGACAATTTTTGTTTAAACAAGTACATCATTGAGGCCAGTTGACAGTTTCTGAAAAGTTTAAAAGTGCTGACTTCCACTTCACAGAATGGAAAAGTACATTTCTACACATTGTCATTTTCATTCACTGTTATTGTTTTCCTGGGCTAGAACATGAGCTGGTGTATGTACATTTGGGGGCATAAATATTAAGAAGTTAAGACTGCCACATAACAGTTATGAATTTAGCATGTGCTGAAGGCCGGTGACAATTAGTATTATATAGTGATAGGATAAGCTATGCAAGATATGCTTCTGTAGATCAACTCATAATATGTTAAATCATATACACTTTCAATACACATCATTGAATCAGGTATGCTTTATGCTAGCTACACACAATACACCAATATTAAGCTTTGTTTTTTCAATAAAATGCAAATTATTTTCTCATTGACATTAAGTCCAGTTAAGTTTAGTCTAGGGTAGAGAAGCCAAACGAGCTCTGCACATTACATACTTCTGTGTTTTCTAAGGGGCTGTTTATGTCATGACTCAAGATTTTCAAGATTACCTACTTCTACACTTCACGTCAAATAGCAGCCTTGTGATTTTGCATGTCAGGTGAATTTTCTTTCCTTTCAACCTAATAACAAAATGAATACAAAGCTTAGTCACTATATTGATTTACATGCTTGACTAAGCATTGCCTTTAGTCTTCACCTTAACTAGCAATCAAATAGATTTCTGTTAAATGCTAAAAAAGAACCTTTTTAGACTGGATGCTTACTGCTGAGATGCTGAAGTCTTGATGTTGTGCTACTGTGGTTGGCTAGTTCAGTTTTACAACAGACAGTCTTTTCTGAACTTGAAATGATCTTAAACTGTCAGTGTATAGAAATATAGAAGCGTGCAGACTTGAATGGAGCACACATCTTCCTCACAGCACAAGCCGACAGCATAAGCACATTGTGCAACAGAAATAACCATCCATATGAAACAGTGTTTGTAGTTACAAAAAAAATTTGTAAAATACAAAAAAAAAAAAAAATCACAACAATGATTATTAGTGACTGAGTTCACTTCAGTCATACTTCAGTCAACTTTATTTATTGCTATTTTTGTTATCTTTTAATACTTGGTTGCACATTTGATTACTATACCACTACATGCCAGTTATTCTCTGTATAGCAGGCATTTTGAATTCCTGCTTTTTAGACGCTTTTGTCTTAGGTGTTGTCTTTAGTAACTGAATTACATGTTCAGCGGTATCCAGTGAAGGACAGCTTCTATTAAGGACACCTGTGTAAACAGCTAACTCGGTTTTTATTCTCTATTAATAATATATGGCTGTTTTTTAGGTGTGCACAATCAGGTTTGGGCAAGATTTTAATTAACACACAGCCAATTTTATTTGTTTTGTTGTTTTTTGCTGATCTGTACTGATAGGTAGGCATGCTCCAGGATGGATTTTAACATTAAATACATTAATTGTGTTGTTTTTATTTATGCTGAGCCGGTGAGAATTTCATTTCAATATTGTTTCATCAACAATTAAATGTTATGTTGAGCTAAATATGTGGCATAACTGAATTAAGTTCATACAACAATTTGAAGATAACTGCACTCACTGAATTTGTGTGCCGCTGCTGCATTGTTGCAGTGTTACAGCATAAATGTACATAATATATATTGTGCAATATAAACAACACTGTGCTAAATAGAAGTTACCTCATCTGATGTAGCATTTATTCAACTGCATGTTATTTAAATTAGTTACTATTATACAGAATATAGAAAGCTATATAACAACATTACTGAAGTGGAAAATACCATAATATAAATTTGAGTTGCATCGTTCAGCCATGGACATGCAGAAAACAGTGAAGAATGCAAGGCTGCCTAGTGAGGTCCGCACTCTGGCTCTCTGTAACAGTGCGTTACACACTGCTGAAGCAGTGTGCTGAGAGGAGCCATGAAGGTCAGGGGGGGTCTCAGCTCAACCCAAATCTAAACAGGCATGCTGAAATGTGGAACTGGCACAAATCAGACCCCAGTATGTTATTTTCATAGGAAAGGCAAGGAGGCAAGGGAAGGGAAGAAATGATAAAAAAGGGGAGATTGAAAGAGAGAAAGAGAAATAGTGTATTGTAGAAAGCATAAGAGAAGAAGAAAGAGAAGAGGAAAGAGAGAGAGGACAACAGAAAACAGAACAATGTTACTCCTGGGAGGTAATGTCAGTACGGTCAGTACCTGATGTAATTCCAGGATTAAACAGAATAAGGAGCAGAAAGACGAGACTAATGTGTCAAAGCCAATGAACAAATCAGACTCAACAGAGGGAAACAAGTTCCCACAAAGACTTCCTTTCTAATCTATCCCCCGTGTCAAACAGACAAACATGGAAAACTTCAATGCTGAGAAGCTGCAACATTCTTCTGCAGATTAAAGGGCAACTGTTCACAAGCCATCATATCCATTATCTACAGGGCTAACGATAAGAAAGCACTGGAGCAAAAATTTATTACACAAAACATTATAAGCTAAAGACTAAATTACACTTAAAATTAAAATATGGAGCACGATTACGATATCTGATACATCTAGGGCTATGAGGATCCTCACAATGAAACAGATTTGGTAGAATGTCTGTGTGTGTGGTAAAGAGAGTGAGGGAGGGAGAATGTGAGTGTGTATATGGACTCAGATAAAGTTTCCCTGCACAGCTGCTTTGGCCGGCAGACGCTCAGAAACATCTGTATTAACCTCTGGCAGCCTCCCAGGGGCAGCCTGCTGTGAGCTGGAATGTTAGGAAGGCTGTTCAACAGAACCCAAGAAAAAGAGAGAGAGAGAGAGAGCGAGAGAGAGAGAGAGAGAGAGAGAGAGAGAGAAAGAAACAGAGAGAGACAGAGAGAGAGCAATTTAAACCTGAAAGACAGAAATGGATATAGTGGGTGTCCAATGACTTCCAATTATGCAGATTACACACGTCTCATGTACATAGTATAAACTGCCACAACACACACATTTCACATTTACCATCTTCACCTAATGTAAACACATCAATTAGTAATAGACCACAGACGGCAGCATAATTGTGTGTGTGTGGATGTATGTAGCAAGGGAGACCCTGTGAGTAACTGAGAAGGTGAGGTACTTTTAGTGGGTAGGTACATACACCCTGGAATCATAATGAAAATGAGTAATTACTGTGTTGTTGTGATGCTGATAGTTGTTGCATTCACCATGACAGACAGACAGACACACAGACTCACACACACACACACACACACACGCACACACACACACTTGCAAAAAGGAAAGATTAAAACTCCAATGAGTTCATCTAGTTTTATTGTGTGTCTTAACACAAAAAACAATAATAGCCTTAGGAGGGGAAGTGCCGTGTAATTAGGAAATTTCTTTAGATTTACGATCATTGTGTCACATTTTTTTGAGGTTTCCATTGTTTTGTAGTAGAGGCATCTCAAAACATTACTGACTTGTCCAGAAGCATCAGCACATGTACTTACAGAGGTGCTACTATTTTCAGTAATAACAACATTTTTTCTTTTGCCAATTTTGAAACATACCCTTCAACTGACATTTTTTTTATTTACTAAATCTAAAATAAAGATTCATCACATTAGTGATGCTAACTAGGAGAGAGGGTATTAGCTTAGTTTGCAAGATCACATGTAGATAAAAAAAATAAAACGTCTGGCTAACTGTAGCAGTCAGACAAATTTAGATGTAAATGGTTACAATCTGAGGATGTGAAGTCAAACAACTGGCACTGAAAGGACAAAAAGGAAATTTTATCTGTTTGGTGGTGTCTGGATCTGTGGCCTGATTAGCTAACTTAACATTAGCTTAGCGAGCAGGCTACTGACCCGAATAGTGCCACACATCACAAAACAGGTTTCAGGTATAAGTCTAAAGTTTTTAGACTCTAACCTCTAACCGACTCTAGCTAGGAAACATTCTCTGACTTAACATTAAGCACAGCTGTAAGTCGCTTTGGATAAGAGTGTCTGCTAAATGCCTTAAATGTAAATGGTGCTCTGCTGACACAACAATGCATTATAAAAACTAATGTTTAGGAGAGCAAAGGTCAAGTGACTGGTGTTGGAGTGATTGAAAGCCAATGTTTTTGGTGTTTGGGACTGTAGCGTTTGACAGTAATGTTAGCAGGTCAAATGTGACAAGCAGCACCTCTGTTTAGAGGATTTCTGAAGTACAGCGGCTATCATTTTCAGTTTTTCTTACCTCTTCCTTGCTCTGATTTTGCCCATGTTTCTATTATTCGCAAACAGAGCAGGCAGTTCAGAAGAGGAATAGAAATTAAATCAAAACTGTCATTTTTAAATACGGTCATATTTGTTTAATTTCAGCGTAATTGGAAACAACTTAACCAAGTCAGTATCATTCTGTTGGTCCTAATTCTGGTCTTTAGGTCAGTTTTTTTCTTTGGTTTCCCTACAAAGTCAGGATCCTTTGTGCTGAAAATGGATGAAAACACACACACACAGACACACAAGCAATAATGAACCACTGATTTATACCATCTGTGTTTTTATTTTGTTCCTTAATTATATGTATATTCAGTTCTTTCACCATCTGGTCAACATTAATGGCAGATGCCTAAAAGCATTCACCTTTATTCTTTTCCATACAGTCAGATGTGCAGGTCCTCAAGCCAAAAGCAGTGCTTTTATTTTATGATGCCTTTCCTCCTGAGACTGTGGAGGAAGGCAGCTGAAGTAAATCAGAACTATTACAGGCCCAGGGACCTATTACAGGCTAGAGTCTTTTCTATAATGACTGAGTCTCTCTCTCTCTCTCTCTCTCTCTCTCTCTCTCTCTCTCTCTCTAAGAGTGTGTTAAATCAGGAGATTGCATGAGAGTAACCCACGGGAGCAAGCTGTGACTAAACACTTGATAACACAATGAGAAGGGTGAGAGATGGAAAACAGCAACAGAAGGAAAAAAACACCCATTAAGTAAGGAGTGATGAGGCCTGCTTTTCATGGAAGGTATTAGACAGACATTTCCTCACTCTAGTCTCTGCAGTCCATATAAGGTGATACCGTTGTGGAAAGTTTTAAGGTATGGTGCACCCCATTAAGCATTTGTGAGGGCTTTGTATTGACTATAAGCAAATGTAATTTTATCCAATAATCCTGATTTGATATTAGGAGCCACACAGGGGAAAACAATCTAATGCAGTGCCCAATGTGACCAGTATATTTAAAGTAAAAGAAAACTGTTTACAGTTAGATCAAGTTTTTATGTTTTATTATTTGTTAAGTTAGGGGTGAGTACAGGATCTTTTGAAATTATTTGTTGTTCTAGGCTTCTGAGTGAAATGCCAAATTCAGAACACACAAATTGATAGAGGTCTGTCCTTTAAACTATAAGTGCAAATCATAATACTTTTAATCCATACATCCTCTCCCACTGTCACCCTGAACAATCTCTTTCTCCACACCTTCCAGTTTTCTCATAGGTGGGCTTTTTGGGAAAGACCAAGCATGGCATCTGTGATGTTCTTTGATTAAAGCTATAGTGTCTTTCCCAATGTGACAACACATCCTAATATGTGAAGAGACAGATACAGGGAGATGCAGTATCTAAATAAAGTTAGTCTGTGAGCAAGAAAGGCAATTAACAGTTACTATCAGAGGTGGATAAGGGAGAAGTACAGTTAACTGCATGAAATAATAAAGAAGTACTTTTACAAAAGTACCAGATCAAAAAAGCATCATGAACATGATTTGGAAATAATGATTATGATCCAGTTGAACACTGTGCTCTGGGATAGGTTGGAGTAATGGCAGGAAAATGATATGAAATTAAATTACTGACTAATATAATTTCTCCTCGCCACTCTTGGTGTGAAATGCTAATACTCAAAGGTCTGACCGAATGCAAAAATACATACTGTCACTATAGATGCACAGGCATCTAATCCTTAAATACAGGCCAAACCCGAGTACCGACACTGAAACTAGTATCTAATGTAATAAGTTTGGATTTGTAATTGCATTTAATATTTTTTTTTAGTTTGGTAAGATCTTTATCCTGTGTCTTAAATAAAACATACTCAGCTTGATTGAATGGCATGTTCTTGTTGGACTATATATGCTCCCCAAACAAAAAATAGTCACCCTGCATGTTCGAGCTATAAATACCAGCAGGGTGTGTGACAGGATTTATAGAAAAGGTTGTACCATTCAATGAACGATGTGTGGAAAATGGGTCCAAAGCAGATGTTAATGATTGGTAAAATTAAGTGATTGCATTTGGGCATGCCAAAGGCCACAGTGTGAAGGAAGTGGCTGAATTTGCAGGTAACGAAGCATATGAGTCTACCAGCAGTGGGAAAAATCCCAGTCTAATAGGAAGAATTGTGACAGGGAAGGCATACACAAAATCTGGTTAAACAGTTAAAACAATCACGAAAACAGTTAAAAACAGAATTGGACAATATATATAAAGAAATCTGTGTACATGTAAGCATCCAGCAGTCTCTATGGCTTGGTAAAATGGTGCTGCATTTTGTTTTGCATCTGAATTTCTGTAATTGTTCTCTTACATGCATCTTGTTTATTCATCCTCTGAGTCAGGCTCTCTAGTGAATATCAATGTTGTGTTGTTAGCCGCACGCTTTGCTAGTAGACTATGCTAGCTCAAGGCTAAAACAAAGCTAAAGGCTAAATCATTATACTGAGAGTCCAGCGGCTCCTCATTCCAGTGGCAGATGAGTGATTATTTGAAAGAAGCCTGACTCAGTATTGCTTTAATAAGTTCCAGCTAGTCCACTTTGCAAACTTCAGCAAAGCTAAATATCTTGATATTTATTATGTGTCATGTCAATGTGCAAATGTCTTCAAGTACATTTCTGCCATGTTGCTTACCCTTAATTTCTGAAGGTCCATGTCATTATGTTGCTTTGTTTGCTCAAGTTCATACTGTCTGCTGTTGATTGGACAATGCGACTGTGGTAGGTAAATATATGCCCCAGGCTTCACTGTAGTGTTCCACATAATATTCAGAAAATTCCCCTTAAGATATGTGCACCACAAAACAGTGTGTTCTCGTTCTCTGGTGGATTCACACGCCCTCAGCGCCGGTAACCCCTGTTGTATGCACCATGTGCCGTTTACATTCTACATGTATGGTGTAAGCCATTTACACAGCTGGGGTTTTTACAGAGGTGACTCAGAGACAAAATGTCTCATGCCCCTGGGGTCCAAAAAACAGAGACCCACCCACCGCTCTCTGTGCAGTGGCGAGAACTGTCTCTGCTGCTAAAGTTAACGCAGCCCAGACCCTCTCAGGAACTCTCAACGCGCACTGAGATGCACTGAACATTACTCAACACAACACAGTCATAAACCACAGCAACAGCTAACACTATAAAACTCAGAAAGCACACAAACCCTTAGCCTGTAGTGCTACTACTCAGAGATTCAATGAGTCACATTTCTGATTGCTGTCATCCAGATTATCTTTTTTTTCCTTCCTTTGGCAGCTCTGGAAGGTGCTACAGGACTTTAACAACTTAGATAATTCATTTTCTGAACAGTTTTTTCCTGGTATGATAAAGCCATTAAAGGTCAAGTGTGTATTAATGTATATGACTATGGTTTGCTTACATGGAGGGATGGAAATAGCTCGGTTTTACTAAATGAACCCTAGTTTGTGATTTTTCTCCCAAAAAAGCATCCTAATTTCTTAAAAAACACAATTAAATGATCAAAACCCTCAAATTCTTTGTTGCCAGCATCAGCACTGTAAAATAAGCTAGGTTTCTATCCAGCTTTTCCTGGATCTTTCCGATTTCTCCAAATACCTCAATTACACCTCGATTCTTACTTCCAGAATGGAGTTACATTAACTCTGGCCCATTTCCATCCCTGGTTACAGGATTTTCTGGTTCTTGTATGTCATTTCAAGGTCATTTATTGCATGTTATCACATCAAATCATTACCACCTCAATAAAAGATAATCTATCACACCTGTGCCTTCACAGTATTTGCAATTCAGTCAACAAAACTATCTAAAAGGTTTTACTGGCCACTAGGTTCTACTAGAGTGAGAATGGCTCCCAGCTTCATTAAGTGGGAAGGAAGGAAGAATAGACGCACTTTCACCTAAAACACCTTTGATCGTCAAGACTTTATGTCTTGCATTCACCGTAATATTTCAAATGACAATAAATACAAAAACTCTGAAGCAAAATGAACTCTTAGAAGTTGTTACTTTCCTTACTGACAGTGTAGTTACACTGTGCCATTGTAACTATATGATTACATATTTAATTACATGATGGGATATGGAATGAGATAAATTTACATTTAACTAGGCCCGTGCCGGTAATACAGTGGAAAATATAATACTGTTTTGAAAATAGATTTGGAAATACTGTTTTTCCACTTTATTAGGTACCCCTCTTTCTATCTACACTCCTTGTCCATATTATCAGTGCCACTATATAGGAGCACTCTGTAGTTCTACAATCACAGACTGTATTCCATCTGTTTTTCTGTATACTTTCATAGCCTGCTTTTACCCTGTTCTTCAATGGTCACGACCCCTACAGGACCACCAGCGAGCAAGTATTAAATAAGAAAAAAAAAAAAAACATCAGCAACAATAATTTTGACTGACAGTTTGGAATGCACTTTTTCAGCAGTATTTCTAACACTTGTTTCTACATGAGAAATGGCACCATACCATCTTTTCTTTTCCACTACCGATACTGAAACCATGAGTGTTGGCCAATACCAATCAACCCCGATATGCTATCTCTAATGGAATTAAACCCTGACTTGTTTTATTGCCAGTAATAACTGTGACTTCTCAGGGTCAAGAGAAAACTCCCTCCATCCATTACTTTAACATTCCCGCACTCTTTTAGCTCTCTTAAGACCTCATGAAAGCATATGTTTTCTGGCAGATTCAATAAGACAGAAGCTCTATCCTGATGGAATCACGAGTCTGGGACATTGACCCTCACAAAGCTTCCATTCTCTTGTGGTGAGTCAGCCTTGCTCGGCCGTAGCATCACTCAAAACAAGTGTCTGTTTTAGCCAACCCACTGCCATGGATAATTTGATCTATAGCCACATGAGCAAGATGATGTGCACCAAGTCAAATTAAGCAAACAATACACAGCACACAACTTTTTTTCCATATGAAATCCATTACATTGATAAGAAATCTGGTCAACTTTTTCACTCTTTTGTGGGTTCCTGTTTGATGATGTAAACAATCTTTGTTATGGCTGACTGGATCACAGGTTCAGGAAAAGGAAATCAGATGCCTTTATTCTCCACCACAGTGAAACATGCTTTAAAGAATTAAAGTCAAATTGAATCAGAAATAAGTATTTGGATCAGTATTTGGCTCAGCGTTTCCTTTATTGGTAGGTGTGGTGTTGGGAGAGGGAAATGAAAACAGATATTATTGGTCAAATTATTTTTTTCTGCATATGACAGTCAAAATCCAGAAGACATTTTCAAGGCAAGCGTAAGTCAGTAAACCTCAGTAAAATATTTTTTTGTATTTTTTTTAAGGGGCCATATTTTCCTTTCTTTTTTTTTACTTACCAAAAACAGTCAGAATGTATTTTATCTGTCCATTTTCCTAACCACTTCTTATTGCTTAGAATTAAACAGGTGATTTTTGCTACTCTTCCTTTAAAAATATTTACAGTATATGAGCTGTGTTTGATTGTCTGTCCAGGATGAACAGTCCAGGTTGAAACAATCCTTGTGACTTCATCACAAATGGGCTGCATGCTGAACTGGTGGATATATGTAAATGAAATGGCTCATATGATATCACAAAAAAAAGAATTCAAGCAATGAACTCTTGTTGAAATTGTAACAATGTTTACAAACTGTATAATACAAACTATAAATAGGGCTGTGGCAGTATGAATTTTTCTCTCACAAAACAGCATATCCCTGTACCAACGCATCTTAAACTAATGATGGTCAATCAACTTTCACCATCAAAAAAATAAATAAATATTTTAAAAATGCAGTGATGGCAGTAATAAGCTACACATGACCAAGGTATTGCAGTAACGCAGTTATCGTCTCAGCCGTAACTGTAAACTCTTTTGCTCCAAAAAAGTGATACCCTCTAAATAGGATCATATACAGAATTATGATTAATATAACAAAGATAAAAAAGTTGGCTTGAGGCTGACTTTAATACAATCAAAATGAAAACAGAACTACTAAAATGACACTGTGGTCAAATCCATCTGTGTAAGTTCATATCTAAAATAGGCACAATGCAGCCATCCTCTGGGTAATTACACATCTCTGAATAAAAATATATACATAAAAAACAGTGTCACCTCCCTCCCTGCCACCACTACCACACACACACACAAACGTGACCACTTTACACATTATTACAGCTTGCTTGTAATGCTCTTTTCAAAACGCACCACTTTCAAGGACAAATAACAGACATGCATAATACATTAGTAATAAAATATAAAGCACGTTTTACAGCATCCATATACCAACATCCTATCATTACTATACTATGTGGTCTGCAGTTGGGTAGTGTTTAAGGTAAACACCTATTAAGTTATTCCTTCTCATATTTCATTCTTATCTAGCAATCACAGTTTGTTTTATGGCTGCAAAAGAATCCAATCATTGACCCATTTCACAAATTAAACTGTCTGCATAATATGACGTGTCAGACCCACAAATCATATAATTTCCCTTTATCTTCCTCTTGAGTTTGTTTCGATAGCGTGCAACAGCCCTGATGATGAGGCTACAGTAAGCTAATGAGAGAACTTCAGATAGGAGTACATTAAGTGATAAGATAAGCAAGGTTCAAACCATAAGTTACTTAATGCAGCCTTCATGAACGATGGTAAGAGCAGCTCTAGTTCCAGAGAACTAACGACGTTTTTTAACTGATCGTATATGCTAGAATATGACCTACATCATAAAACGCACTTTCTCAACATATGGACAGCTCTTATCAGCTAAAGCTAACAGTTATGGCTTACCACTTGGCGTACTTTGCACTTCACACACCTGTTAGTTCTGTCATCTCGAGTTATTGCTCACCAAGCTCTCAGCTCTAACACCTGAACACGAGCAGACAACACAGCTGGCTGTGAGACAGCAGACACCGGGGAATGCGACACCTTTTTATGGCTCTTTATGGATGCTTGGCTGTGTTTACCTGCCACCAAGATGGGAAGCACGCCGAGGAGGACGCCGTAGCGCAGATAAGTCACCCAAAAAATTGACACCAGCTAAATGAACTATGCGAGCTATGTGGCCGAAGAGCATATAACATTAAAAGACATCGGAAACTCTCAGGGAAATGTGCTAGAGAGAAGGAGAGAGAGAGAGAGAGAGAGAGAGAGAGAGAGAGAGAGAGAGAGAGAGAGAGCTTTCCATGCCAGCAATGACTTATTCTTGGTCAATGAAATTTGAGAAATGCTTAAAAATATATGTAAAAACAGATCCACTAGCTCACTTTTTTAGACTTCCTGCACAGTGAAAAGCCAAAAAAACCGTTTCAGTGACTGAATGTAAAAAGTGGAGAACTGTTCACTACATGTGTGGAAACGGATGGGACGCCTGTCGGACTGTAATGATGTAGTGAAGTTGGCACAACGGTATCGATGAGGATGCTTTCATCTTGCAGATAACGCAACTTACCTAGATTGACAAAGCTCATGACCATGTCGGCGTCGTTAAGGAAGTTGTTGTCCTGGAGGGTGGCGATAGGTGGTCCCTGAGTGGTAAAGACGGGCTTGTACGGGTACGAATAGCCCATCTCGTCGCCCTCTGTGGACATGGCGTTGTAAAGGTCCAGCATGAACATAGGAGCGGCGTTGTGCTTGCCGTGGAGGTGCGGCCGCGGCCGGTGCGGTAAACCCAGGATGGACAGGATCTCTCGCTGCATCTCTCTCCGCTCCTGGCTTTTCAGGCGCCGCTGGATAAAGCTCGAGTGGACTTCGTTGTCTAGCGTGAAGTTCACGAAGACCGTGTCGGCCAGCACAGCGCAGCCACACACCAAGAGCAGTGCGAGAGCGCGCAGGTCCATCAAAGAGGCCATGACAGCCGCACTTAGTAAAACTTATAATCACAAGGCACAAGAGAACAGTTCCAAACAAAGCCGGAGAGAGCTTCTCCCTTCTGTTCAGTTCTGCTCCCTCATTCCGAGAACGAAGGAACTATACTCTCCCCGCAGAATCAGACAAACCTTTCACTTGTTAAAGGATCCACTAAGTTCTCCCTCCGTCCCCACGCTGGCTCTGTGTGTTCTGTGTAGTGGATGACCTGTGAGGTGTGAGGGCGAGTGGAGCGGCGCGCGCTGTTTCTGAGCTCTGGACGGCAAAAGTTTGTGGAGGCGCCGCGCAGGGAGGAGCCAGCAGGAGAGAGAGAAAAGGAGAGAGAGCGCCGAGAGAGAATAGGCAAGAAAGGACCAGTTGCATAAAGAAGAACAAAGTGTAAGGAAAAGACAAAAGCAGGAATTTCCAAAACTGGATTTCCAAAAAATCCTAATACAGAGAAAATGGAACACTTAACAACCATACAAGTTGGCACAGTACCTTATGTTACTTGTATACACATACACAAATAGATGCACGCAGCCACAGATACATAAAGAGCTTGTTAATGAGTTGAATCTGTTGGAATCAGTGATAATATGCAGAGCATGACGACCGACCTTAGCAACTACTGTTTTACAGAGCCTTGCATTCATCTGCTGAAACCTACAGGAAGCACTATATAATAACATGAAGGCACATACTATTGTTCCTGCTCTGAACTCAGAGCACACTTGATCCTCTACCATTAATGAATGTCAGGTGCACTGTACTGAAGAGTTGCTCTGAGACACTGTCTTTACAAACTCGCCTAGAAAGAAAAAGAGGGGGGCTGTAGTAACAACACATTCTGACTAAAACAGTGATGCAGAGGCTCATTTGTCAGACAGCTGTTGAGTGCGGCCCCCTCTAGCAACCCCCACGGCCTCGGCACCTCTTAAACACTTCAGTTTAATATCACACTGCTGAACTTCTAAGCTTCTCGTCACTCCAGCAACTCATTCAGGCCCCGGGCGCTTTCTGTAATAAAGCACTAGTACAGCTGGATTAGTTTTACAAAGAGAAGTTTGGTAATGCAATCTAGGTATTTGACTGGGCAGTTTGCGACAACATAAAGTATCTAGCAGTAATTTCCCTAAATCTCCCCTGGTAGCTCAAACTGTCATTCATACAGATGTACACATCATCTTTAGGGAACAGCCACCATACTCAATAACAATGATGCATCTAAATTATTGCTGTTATTCATCAGACATTACAGATTAAAATTCTTTATCTTGCCAGTTATCACTTAAAGGTCCCACAGAATGTTTTTTTTTATTCAGCATTTTAAATTACTCTCTCATGTCTACATAGAAGGTATGTGACTTTAGCCAGGGTGAAAAATGATGTGGTTTTACACACACTATGATTTGGCCCTAATATAAAGCAAGCCGTTTTTCCTTTTTTGGTGGGCTCATGAATAATTTAAAGAGCCCTGCTGCAATTTGCCAGATACAGCAAGATATAACATGTCAAAATAGACATAGGCCGCATCACTTTACTGTATATACTGTACATCTTAACTCCTGGACACTCTGGAAACTTACTGTATATACTGTACATCTGAACTCCTGGACACTCCACTTTACTTAAATACCAATATATGCACATGTTTATTACGTTAATTCAGTCATTATCTGCTGATAACTGTGTCCCTTGCACATTCATGCACATTTATTTATTACTATTGCGTCTTCTCTACAGGTCTACAGTTATATTTGTATTTCTTGTATATATTTCTTGCCTCCTTGCGAAGTGAGATATATTTATATATTTATCCATAGTGACCTGTACTATGTATAGTTTATAGTTTATAGTTAACAGTTAATAATACTGTTGAGCCGGTACCTACCCATTTAGGTTTTTCATACTGCACAACCCTGTTTTTATTTTTTAATTTGTATTTGTTTTACTGTTTTACTGTGCTGTTTTTGTGAAACTGCTACTGGCTGCTAAATTTCCTTCGGGATCAATAAAGTATCTATCCATCTATCTATCTATCTATCTATCTATCTATCTATCTATCTATCTATCATGCTTTGGTTCCTTGGAAATCACCTTCCCAGCCTAGAACAGTAGTTTTCTCCACATAGTCTGCCATTTTTGTTGCAGTTGCTCCATTGTCTTTGCAAGTAATTTTGGGGGGCATAAATCAAAGTCAAAGCTGTTATGTAACAGTTTGCGACTTTGGAATCAGCTGGTTTTACCGGCCTCTATCAAATTCTATGGCAGCTTCTAAATTTCACAAGGTGAAACTAATGCAGTTCAAACAGGTCTTTAAAACATGTAAACTGGAATGTTAATCTTTTTCCTTCACTACAGTTCTTTTTTTCCAGTCTTCATTTGCACAGCATGTGAAGCTGGAAAGTCGCAGATGAAGAGCTGCAGCCCTAGTCACTGTTGAGGGGTGGGGTGGGGGGAGGGGGTCGTGGGTTGTTGGTGGTAGCGAAAGGGGGGGTGAAGTGGGGCCCATTCCTTATTCCACACCTCTTAATGCGGCTGTATTTTATTTTCGAAAATAGCCGTGCTTCCCTTTGATTTGTGATGACAATGTGCTGTGGTTAATCCTTCCAGTATTGCGTATATCCGTTTGGCGCTCTTTGTCGCTGTTAAATGCCTTTCAGTGGTAGCCTGTAACACATAAACAGAGCTTTCCGGTCCCCCAGATAGAATCAGTGAATGGCCACAGGTGTTTATATTGAGGCAGCCTTTTCTGATTGTGGACTTGAAAAGGAGGAACATGGTTTCAGTTAAAACTGTCCTCTCTCACTGGATGTACGAGCCAGGGGCCCCATGGCCCTGCTCTCAGCCCAGCAGAGGGCTGCCATTCTGGGAAGGACAATAGGAACAGACCCCCCTTTGTTCCAGCTTTGGTGGCCCTTGTGAACTGCCACAGTAAACAGTGGGCACAGGCTGATCGAGCTGGCCTGGATAGGGACACTGAAGAGCTTTTGACCAGGGGAAGTTATGCAGAACAGGACCAGTCCCTCTCACTCCAGGCCCAACAATGACTGACTCTCGTTCCCTGTTTTGCTTTCTCCATCACGCATACACACCCTCTTTTTGACAAGCTTCATGTTTTGAAGTTCAAGGATATAAAATTTCTTGAGTTTGATGATTTTAATAGATCCACAGTTGTAATCTTACTTTTATTTTGCTGTACTATTCAAACACATACATAATTACATAATTATTTACTGAAATGCAGTTATGCAATAAATTATATTCACATCCATTTTATGTTCTGTATTTACAAGTGGCATTACTGTGTTTTCTGTTTGAAGTTGCAAAATGATGGCAAAAATGTAAACAGCACTGGGATGACTGTATACACAAAATAAACTTTTTTAAAAGTGGTATTTACAGATGAACCATAATAAAAATTCTTGCCTAAAACCAAAGATAGGATTGTTTTAAATATAATATGTTATTTTATTTATTATTTTGAATTAGTATTAGTATTCCTTCTTCAAAGGAAATAATCACCATGTTGGGAAAGACGACTGACGGAGCACAAACAGCATGCTAAATAATATTAAACATTAATAGTTTGTTTCCCAAAGACAAATTGTTTTCCAAATGCATCTAAAGATGAATTCCAAAACATCTAATATTTTATGTAAAGTACATGGGCATGTGTCATTTCCATTAATTAATTTCTGTTAAAATCTGAAAATATGTCCATTTTTATTTTAGTAGTCAATACTGTACAGCAGAGCAAACAATACCGTTAAGTAAGGCAAGGGCAAGAGTGGACCTTGTTTTCAGACCAGGGGACACATGATGGAGACCAGTCCACCCCAAACTACTCACATTGCTAATGTCCTGCAATGACATTACATAAGGCTTTAGACTATTCCTACATACTCCAACACCTCAACAATGATACAAAAAAGTAATAACACATCAGAATACTGGATTCACATTAACACAACCACTACTGCACACCTTCATTATAATTACTATAAATGTCAACTCACCACAGACACAACTTCTGTCCAGAGAACATGACAAAACTAAAATCAAAACATTTAAAATCAGACAGTTAAACCTACAAAGATAAAGAGGTACAAACCTAAAAACACAACTGTCACAGTGGACAGACCCAATGTAGAAAAGAACAGCTGATGAGGAAAACAACAAAAAACAACAACCTTAAAACCCAAACCTAGTCACTGTGGGGGAAAGCATACTGCCACGGTGGGCAATAAACATGTTTATCTCACTTTAACATGTCTTGTCATATGTCACATGTATTAATGTGACATAGTTTAAACGTTTTTGTGTATATGTACATGTATACATTAGTTCACAGTAAGTGATCCAAAACACTACAGAATTCTCACTGGGAATTCTATCTCAACTCTAATCACCCACTGTACCACTAAGTAAGGCCATAGATGCAGGTTTTTTCAGACACATTTTAAGTGCTGATTTGATGATTGCTATTTTCCCCGCATCCTCAGTTGGGGCCTGTAAGTAGCCAATCACAGGTCCACTCTGATCCCCACCCCCTCCACATCCAGTAGGATTCCTATTTGCACTTTGTTAAGTACCTGAATAGATTTGCCTGATTTTAACACTTAACACATAACCACCTAATTAAACAGAGAAATAAACTAAATAAATACGACAAGATGAACCATTTGTGGTCATGCCTCAAATGTCCAGAAGGTCTGGTCTCACACCAACTCCACTCCTACCGCAAAGTCCGCAGAAACTGCATGAGAATATTCATGCTGCATGGGAGTGATTATCGCAGGACACTTTTAGGAACCTCTACATCTCCATGCTGAGGGGTCTGGCATGTTGCGTTAGCCAAACTGAGAGACACTACTTTTGTATGTGTAGCTCGATAAATATTGCCCATATCAGTCTGTGTCATTCAGAAGCACATTGCAATCTGACATATCCTTCTAGGTGCAACTTTTTTTTTGATGATGAGTGTATTAAGTGACAGAAATACAGATACCTAAAAATCTACTTAAGTACAGTAATGATTTTTGGCAGATTTTTTTCCAACTGCTGTCAACCTATCTGGCACGTGGGCCAGATGAAAATGGGGAATGTGGGCCAGTTTTGGGCCAGAACAATTTCTGGGATGTATTCTTGTCTTGAAATAAAAAAAAAAACAACTAGAAAGGGAATGTTTGTGAACGAACTTTAAGTTGGCTTGAAAAAGTAATTATTACATTGAAAAGCTGTAATACCTTAAATTCCTTGCCACCTTAAATTCCCTGCTACCTTAAATTCACTGCCACCTTAAGTTCACTGGCACCTTAAGTTCACTCCTACCACCCTAAATTCCCTGCTATCTTAAATTCCTTGCCACCTTAAATTCACTGCCACCTTAAATTAGCTCCTACCACCTTAATTTCACTGTCACCTTAAAATCCATGCCACCTTAAATTTCCTCCTACCACCTTAATTTCACTGTCACCTTAAAATCCATGCCACCTTAAATTTCCTCCTACCACCTTAATTTCACTGTCACCTTAAATTCCCTGCCACCTTTGATTCACTCCTACCACCTTAAAATCCTTGCCACCTTAAATTCACTACCACCTTAAATTCACTGCGTAAAATACTTGCCACCTGAAATTCCCTGCCACATTAAAATCCTTGCCATGTCAAAATCCATGCCACCTTACATTCACTGACACCTTAAATTCGTTGCCACATTTAAATCCCTGCTACCTTAAAATCCTTGTCGCCTTAAATTAATTGCCACCTTAAAATCCTTGCCACCTTAAATTCATTCCTACCACCTTAAATTCCCTGCCACCTTAAATTCACTCCTACCACCTTAAATTCACTGCCACCTTAAAATCCTTGTCACCTTAAATTCCCTGCCACCTGAAATTCACTGCCACCTGAAATTCATTGGTCCCTTAAATTCACTCCTTCCACCTTAAATTCCCTGCGACCTTAAATTTCTTGCCATGAAATTCCCTGCCATTAAATTCACTGCCCCTAAATTGACTACTACCTTAAATTCATTGCTACCTTAAATACACTAATACCTTGAAATCACTGCCACCTTAAATTTACTGCCACCTTGAATTCCCTGTCACCTTAAAGTTCCACTTTAAATCCACTGCTTTAGCTGTTAGTGCTGTGTATTAGTGTGTCTGTGTGTGACTCGGTGTGTACTGTGTATCAGTGTTTGTGTGTGAGAGGCCCATTATGAGAATCACTTGTGGCAGTTAAATTTGAATTCACTCGGCACTTTTCCTGTAGGAAAAAAAACCAGCTCCTGTAGGAAAACTATAAGTCGGATCACTCCAAAAAGCCCAAGCACACAACTGGGGTATAGGATCTATGATCCTGCAAAATTTCATGGTTCTACGTTGAAAACTGTTAATAATAATAAAAACTAAAGAAGGGAAAGTTTGTAAACGAACTTTAAGTTGGCTTGAAAAAGTCTAATTATTACACTGAAAAGTTAAAGTTTAAAAGCTGTAGTACCTTCAATGAACTGCCACCTTAAATTAACTGCCTCGTTGAATTCTATTACCACCTTAAATTCACTGCCAATTAAAATTACCTGCCACTTAAAATTCCTCTCCACCTTAAAATCATTGCCACCTTAAATTCCCTGTCACCTGAAATTTACTGCCACCTTAAATTCCCTCCTACCACCTTAAATTCCCTGCCACCTTAAATTGACTCCTACCACCTTAAATTCCCTCCTACCACCTTACATTTACTGCAACCTTAAACTGTCTTCTACCACCTCAAATTCACTCTTACCACCTTAAATTCCCTGATACCTCAAATTCACTCCTACCACCTTAACTACACTGCCACCTTACAGTTACTCCTACCCCGTTAAATTCCATGCCACCTTAAATTCACTCCTACCACCTTAAATCCCCTGCTACCTTAAATTCACTGCCACCTTAAATTCTCTCCTACTACCTTAACTTCACTGCCATCTTAAATTCACTCCTACCAACTTAAATTCCCTCCTACCACCTTAAATTCCATGCTAGCTTATATTGCCTGTCACCTTAAATTCCCGGCCACCTTAAATTCAGTCCTACCACCTTAAATCTTCTGCCACCTTAAATTCCCTCCTACCACCTTAACTTCAACTTAACTTAAATTTAAGTTGGCAGGGAATTTAAGGTAGCAAGGAATTTAAATTCCCTAACCTTAAATTCCTTGCTATCTTAAATTCCCTGTCAACTTAAATTCACTCCTACCACCTTAAATTCCCTGCTACCTTAAATTCACTGCCATCTTAAATTCACTCCTATCAACTTAAATTCCCTCCTACCACCTTAAATTCCATGCTACCTTATATTCCCTGTCACCTTAAATTCCCAGCCACCTTAAATTTAGTCCTACCACCTTAAATCTTCTGCCACCTTAAATTCCCTCCTACCACCTTAACTTCACTGCCACCTTAAATTCCCTGCCAACTTAAATACACTCCTACCACCTTAAATTCCCTGCCACTTTAAAGGCACTGCTAATTTAAATTCACTGCCCCCTAATTTTACTACTACCTTAAATTCACTGCCATCTTAAATTCAATACTACCTTAAAACCAGGTCCACGTTAAATCCATTGTTTCAGCTGATAGTTCTGAGTATTAGTGTGTCTGGGTGTGATTCGGTGTGTACTGGGTATGAGTGTCTTTGTGAGAGAGAGACCCATTATGACATCACTTGCGGCAGTTAAATTTGAATTCGCTCGACATTCCGCCATTCATTTCCTATGGGAAAAAAAAAACGCTTCTACGGTTCTGGTTCTACGTCAAAAACTGTAGGAGGAGAAACGAGGGATGAATAAACGACATATAGACGAGTGCGGGTCAGTATGGCGGTGGATTAGCGTTTGGGGACCTGCCCTTAGTGAGTATGTGAAGTTTGGTGGCTCTCAGGCAAAGGAAACAGCCGGTTTTGGGTGGGTCAGAAAATTAATGGGACTCTATGGGAGAAAGAAGGGATGCGAAAAGAAAGACAAACGGACATTCACAAAGAGTGCCTCCCTCCACACTGGCTGCGATTTTATCGTGTTGTTGTAAAATTGGGGTTTGTGTTTCTTTAAGGAGACAACAAGAGCGAGTGACAGACGGATAGAGTGCATGTGTGTGTGCGAATGTGTACGCACATAGGCATGCGCTGAGAAGTTGCTGTCTGTCTGCTTCGCTGCAATGGCTCTGTTCTGTTCTTTACTCTTTCTGGAGTTCCGTTTGATGCGAATGCTTGAAACTGGGAAACGTCAGTGTGCTCCAGTGTGACTCACAGTGGAGAAATAAGGCATTAAAGTGGATGTTAGCTTCGAGCAGATGGCTCTAGCCCTGGAGCTAAAGGGAAAAAGTTCTGCGCTGGTTCCTATCTATATCCGGGAACTAGAAAAAGTGAACAGCATCATTAAAAACATTGTTTGGTATAAATTATTCTTTATAGTATAAATTAGTCTTTTCACTTATTCGGCCGAGCACCAAAAGTGGCGTTCTTGCCAATTCAGTGCATCCTTATATCTCACGGTCACTATCCTCCAAATTATTTGTTACGTGTTAAAGGATTTAGGCGCTTGCTTTTTTCTGCAACATTTTTCAACATTTTTTCTCTTACGGCAGAAGAAAAAAAGTTATGAGTATGCACTTAATTTTAAATTACACCATGCTGTTGTTATTCCTGGCAACTACTAAGTGTTAACATGAAAAGCTGCAAAAAAACAAACACAACACTAAGAAGTTTTTTTTTTTCATGCTTTCAGACAGCTGTGTAATCAGTGTTGGAAATTAGGCTAATCAAGTACTAATATCATTAACACCCTGGAAGAATACAATTATACCATGAGCATGATTAAAAAAAGGTTCTCAGTTCCATTCAGACCTGATCAGAACATTAGCATCTGATAGTGGTCTAACTCTGAGCCAAGCTGGCTTCTTTTTATGAAGGCACGTTTTTGTGGTTTCAACACAACTTCTAATTGTTTTTTTCTTTCTCTAATTATCTTCAACATGCACACACACACACATACACACACCTCTCTGATCTCTGCCTCTTGAAGGAGTCTACTCAGACATACATCACAGCGGCTACAGGTTGAAGCATGACAGCCACACAAAAAAGCAGACAGTATAAGCTCCAGCGCAAAACAACTATTACTGACTTTCCCTGCACTCTCGTAGATGGCCCCTCACTTCTGCCTCTTTTTACATTCACAACTAGCACAGTCACAATTACTTGATTTAAAAGATCAATTAAATTTTATAAGGAATTTACCTCCTTGATGCAATGATTAGTTGGCAATTTGCAAGACAACAATACAAATATTTGAAATGATCCTACTGGTACTTCTTACATAAGAAACTATTTCTGATATAAGAAACTATTTTGTTGTTTGTTGCCACATAGTGTTTTAACATATGTTTATGTTGCCCTTGAATACCAGCATATTTGTGAATGTTTGTCCCACCTTTTTCCATTCAATTATTCAATTATTATTCAAGTATTATTAACAAGTCAATTATTCAATTAGAGATACAATCGATAGTGACATCCAATCACAGCATAGCACAAACTCTACGATCAAAGACAAAGAGGCTGTTTTAAATAATATATCCTCTCTTGCATCCCTTTTTTGCACATTCTTGCTCTCCACCTGACTTCGGCACTGCATCCGAGAGCTAAAGCCAAGGGTCAGGGTAATATTTATTTTGCATCTTGTCTGCCCTATGCCGGGCAGGTGGCCCCTTTTGAAGGAGCCGAGGCGAGAAACAGCAGGAGGACTTGGTGAAGGTTCCAGTAAAAACTTTCTTGCAGAGAAAAGAGCCCCTTAAAATGAAGCAGCGATGGTTCAAAATAGATGTTGTAATGGGGAGGGGGTGTTCATGACATTAAAGTGAATGGA
Source organism: Semaprochilodus insignis (assembly GCA_034552555.1). Classification (NCBI taxonomy): domain Eukaryota; kingdom Metazoa; phylum Chordata; class Actinopteri; order Characiformes; family Prochilodontidae; genus Semaprochilodus; species Semaprochilodus insignis. The sequence continues at coordinate 4,242,987 of CM067492.1, read as the reverse complement.
GGTCATTCTTTTCTACTCATCCCATCATGTCCAGATTGTTTAGGATGTCCCAGCCATGTACACCCCCACACACTGGTGGGCTGTTAAAAACACTGGCGGCCCAGGTGGGGCTAAGTAAAAGCAAATGTTCCCCCTGAGAGCAGCTACAGGAACATATGAGCCACAGCTGTGAGTCCAGGGTGAGAGGGGGAAAAGGATAGGGTAATGGCTTTAGATCATTTTAATTTACTTAACACAAGGGTGAGGACTGGTTAAAATATGCTTTTTGAAGTAAATAAAAACATTGTCCCAAATTATTTTTTTTTGTAATTATGCAAATTTCCCTTTAGGACATGCTCTTTAAAGCTCTTTCAAGTTAGCCTCTACAAAACGACATGATGTAGTTTAAACACCAGTTAACCAATTCATTCATTTTCCTAGATCTCATGTCTAAGCCAAGAATTACACACAGTTACCATAGCCAGTTTTTCAATTTTTGCTAAATTTCATCCCCATATTACAGATTTACTGTTGAAAAGGGTCACAGAGCTTTGTTAAAAGTTTCTAGAAGCTAGGCTTCACCAATCTAATAGGGGTAACCTGCACAGTTTACATACTTATCACTGATACAAATGTTCCTCCCAGACTAACTTATCTTATCTTTTTGACAGGCTGTGTTGAACTATCATCAGTCACTACCATGATCCATCTTTCCTCTCCTCTATGAGTTTTTTTGAGATGCAGTAGAACCCAAAAGAAAAGCATCATTTAGTTTAGAAAAGAAAAGAGAGAGAGAGAGAGAGAGAGAGAGAGAGAGAGAGAATATTTTTTTCTATTTGTGGGGATTATGCAGAGAGATCTGTATTTGGTTTCAGAGTGGTCTTTGGCTTCAGTTAATCCTCTTCACCTGCTGAACGACGGCCCCTCTTCTTTCCTCCCAAACTCCCAAATCACCCCCTCCTTCTGCCTATACCACACAAACACACACTGCAAGAGTCAAACACATGACTAGCTGAGAACCCAAAACCTCATCTAGATCTATCAGCCTTGGGGTGGTTGGGGGTGGGAGGATGAAAGCTGCCTGTTACAGAAGCTGCCTGTCGATGTTAATCAGGAAAAAATGATGCCCAACAGTTATGTAAAGAACCACATTAGGGGCACTTTCAGGTCAGGTCTCACATCAAGTTTCATTTCTCTTTCACACCGTCAGTAACCTACTCAAAATGAAACCCCCCGACCTCTGTCATAGGTAAGTGCTTATCTGACCACCTATCCAAAATTGCCCGATTTGACTCTTAAAATGAATGTAACATGTAACAACAAGAACGAGGGACCAGAAAATAACAATCTAAATAACAGTCATCTCAAAAATGTAATTATAAAGTATTTTCTCATAACTTGAAAGAGAACTCTTGTCTTTATACTTTATTTTCTTTTGCTTGAGGCTTCTGGCTACATTTGTCTGGGCAGGAAAGATTTGTGAGGCTAAGAGTGTGAGGTTTTCTGGAAGGCGGGGAGATGAAAGCCTTTCCTGCTGCTGCCCTGCGGTGTTGTCAGGCAGGCTGGAATTTTTGGGGCTTTGGAGTGATTTACCTGCAGGGGCTCAGGGGAACTGAATAGGAAATGGTCAAAGTATATACAGTACAAATTATGTATATAGGGTGAATTGCTGTAATGGAGGGCAATTAAGCTCTGTTTGGTGTAGGTGTTTCTCAAACAAATTAGAATTAGTAAAACAACACAAGTTGTGATGTCATGTGATAAAATCATAAAACTTCTAAAATGTCCAATCATAGATTGGGATGGAACAATCTTCAGACAAAAAGCACCATGTGTGAAGACCACCCAAAGGTTAGCATATCAGCATGTATATATGTTTGTTCATCAAAAATGATAATATGGTGTAAATATATTAAGTGTTTGATATTTTAATCACACTTCCTTTTGTCCCAACTTAGGACATACAGATCGAAAAGTGAGACAGTGGAACAGTTCTAAAAACAGTTCTAACAGTCAAGGTAAGGCCTAAATTACTTCAGTCAGTCAATTGTTATTTAGAGTGTTTTAGTCTAAAGGATAATTTTAGATATTTAAGGTAAGCGGCAAATTATATTCAACAGTGCGGATGGGGAGGGTGGGGGAAGTGGGTGCATCTCTGTTTAAATAGCATGAAGGCTTCTGTGTGTCTGAATGTATGTATGCCTGCATGAAAATGATTAAAAACAGAGATATTGAAGTATTCTTTGCAATTTAACAAAACCCTTCCACTTCTTCCACTTACTTCTTTGGATATTACTGATTAATTCAGTGCAAAGTAGCCTCTTTCAGTTCAAATAGAAAACAACAGAAATAAGACAGGAAGGGTAAGGGAAAGGAGAGGAGGGGAAAGGCAAAAGGAAAAGCAGGCAAGAACTCAGGGAAGGAAACTGAAAAAAGTTCTTATTACATGAATTACGATGACTTTTAACATAAACTTTAACCGACATTTTGGACAGAACTATCCCACAGGAGTAAATGCAGATTTGGAATAAGAGCACAGATATGTCTACCATTTCTGTAATGAGTGTGATATCTGCACTCTCTCCTTTGGTTTGATTAGGACACACCCTGTGGATTTTGGGTGGTACTATGAGTGGATTTAAAGTGTTGGCTCTATATCGCTATATATTCTAGTGGTCTGAAATGCAAAAAATCTCACATTGGGCTAATTCAATCCTGCGATGCCCTCCAAAATGACATTCATCTTTGGTAAAAATTTGAAAAAAAGCTATGAAAATTGCCATTGTTGTTTATCAGCGATGTCTTAGACTGAAAATATGAGATGACACGTCAGTGAAGCAGTACATCGAAGCAGAAAAAGAAAAATTCTCATCCCTTACCTTTAAGGGAACACACCTTTTAATGTAGGGTAAGTGTACCCCTCAAGCCCACTTTCAACTTTAATGTCAATTTACAAAAAAAAGGAAAACATATATTTTGCCATCCATTACTTCATCCAATCAAATGGTTTGTTACTTCCATAACATTTTTTATTGCATACAAATCACATTTTCCATTGTTGAGTTAGCCCTGCCCAAGTGTATACAGTCTCGGGACCCCTGACATAAAGACACCTTAAAACTTTGGTGTTTTGGGACCTGTCAGAAATCATCCATTTTCAGCAATTTTCAGCCACATCTTTGGTACGTACATTAATATTATGTAAAATAAGAGGTAAATGTACCAAGTTTGCTATAATAATAAATAGTGTTTTGCCTAATTATACTATTTCCCTTCAAATGGAAAGATGAGTTTTAGGAGCTAGTAAAAATATCTAATCTCATGCTAACAGCCCTAGCCCTGTTAATGCTACACTGCCACAAGTATTAAGGTTTTCAGCTACAAATAGTAAGCATTTTGTTATTCATTTAACATTGATATTTAGATAAATGCATCATAAATTGTTCTGTGGAGCTGATTAATTTAATAAATTAGCTTTTTTTTACAGGTGGGCTTAAATGGTACTTCCATCAAAAGGCATGCAAACTGCAGCGAGCACATGCTAATATTCATCGACAAAACTTTATATTTCTGAATGTGGGCACAGTAGTAACCGCTGTAACGTTTGATGCAAACTATATTTAGGCTTCATGCATGGTTTTGTGAGTATATCTTACATTTTGAAAGGAAAGCATTGTCTTTTTTCAGCATTCCTCACTGCAGAACCATTTAAGCCCAGTATGCTCCATTTAAGCCCACCTCGTGTATTTTAATAGAGAATTTCCTCTAGTACAAGTTAAATACATTTTTCTGTTCAAAAGTGTTTGAAAGTAACAGTTCACTGTGTGACTTTAAATTACTGATCTACTTTACTATATAGATACATGCATAGATAGACAGACAGACAGACAGATAGACAGATAGATAGAGAGAGAGAGAGAGAGAGAGAGAGAGAGAGAGAGGCAGACAGACAGACGGATAGATAGACAGACAGACAGACATATAGATAGATAGATAGAATGTAAACTAACTTGGTGTGATTATGAATATAGATGTCTTATTTGTTTTTAGCTAGAAAATGTCGACAAAGAGAAAGAACTACAGCACCACAGCACTGTCATGTTGAATGTCATTTGTTCAGATGATCTTGTTCAAAAGGGATTTTTAAAAAAAAAACATTTTCACTGTTATTTATTAAATATATTGCTGTTTACTTTAAAACAAAATCATTAAACAAGTTTATTTTATCAATAAATGATGTTATGGGCTTATTTGGAACACACATGGGCTTAAATGGTACCATAGTACCAATTAAGCCCATGCCAGACTTTTGACATTTTCCCTAAAATTTCTTAATTATGTATTTTGAAACGTACATTAACTATCAAATCTTGCCCTTTAACAAATGATGTCACTTACAAATTATGTCAATATCTAGGGAAAAATAGCGAAACTTAGATTTTGGTGGGCTTAATGGGTACACTTACCCTAACAGTTTTCTCAAGCGAAATAAGAGAAAAGGTTGCAGATAAAAACAAATAATGGCTATGAACAATAAGTTCACATCGAAACACCCACTTCCACTGGTAAGTGCAGTGAAGATGGGTGTATTTTTACTTCTAAGGATTTTGCTATGAATAGTTTTACTCCACTGAAAGATTAGATGTCACTCATATTTTCATTGTGGTAGCAAGCTAATAAACAACTATTTATTTTCTTATAGTCTTGTCCTACATTTTTGGTCGAGGGTGCCAATACTTTTACCTACCCAATAACAATTTGAAAGAAAATGCTTGGCTAGTATTTCTTGATATTCCAGAGAGAACGACTAGATTTTGTTAGTTTAATATAGTTATTTAAACATATTTTATCCTGTCCAAAAGAAGAGGTTGCTACACATGAACATAACATTAGGCAAACTAGCTGACTACCGTTAGCTTTACAGCTAGCTAGTGAAATAGCCTACGCGTTTATGCTGCTATCCCAGATAGCAAGACACAAGTAAACCTATATTCTGTATAGTCTTACATACCATAAGTTGCGATCAAGTCCGTTTAACGCCGACTTTTTGCAGCGATAAAAAGACAGCAAACACTGATAAAGGCACGTCAAGCTACTCAAAAGGGATATCTGTTAAATTAGCCGACAGCGTCCAAGAACGGCTTGCTTGCTAACAGGTAGGCTTACGTTACGCATTGCATGCAACGTAGCTAAATTAGCATATCGATTTGTAGAATTTTGTAGAATCTTTGGACTTGCTGAAGTTGGAAGCCTTGGTGGCTTTCCATTTGTATCAGTTAGGACTTCATTTTTGACTTTTGTGACAGACATGTCTGAAAAGTTCTCCGAGGTAGACAAATTACGATCTGAGCTCTTGCAAAATCTTGAGGCTCATGGGGAAACAACAGCCAGCCACGTTGAGGACATCAGCAGGTAATGACAATAAATGAATTTGTCGTATTTCGGTTTGATTTGCCATTGGTTGTTACTGTAACTTATTTTTTGTGACAAATATGCCATGACTAGGCTGGAGGTTTTAACTCGAATAGAGAAGGTTATACAGAAGATGGTTCACAGCCTATCCAAGGGAGAAGCACCGGTGTTGGAACGGAACAATCGCTCCTGTTGGTCTAACATGAGGTGGGATCCTTGGCTGTAAAACAGTTCTACTTCCAGAGATCGGAATGGTTTGTTTGTTAATTAGTTATATTGTATGGCTTATTGATAGTTGCATGCCAGCAAACCCTTTCATAAGTGATTCTACGTTTATAATGCATACAAAGTACGAAGGAGTCACTCCAGCCACAAAAGAATTAGTGAAACAGCTCTCTCACGTCATTTTCGCACCTAAATCATTTGAGCTATGACCGTGTGACTGTATGTACATGACTGTGTGACTATATGTACATGTAAATTCTTTACAGAATGATGCGCCTTCTGCGCTTAGTGGTACGCTCCCATACACATGCACATACACATCTGGCCTTTTGATGGGGTGTTTAATGTGCACTGTGCACTCAAAGAAGAGGAAGTGTTTGAGGTTTTTTTTTTTGTTTTGTTTTGTTTTGTTTTAAAGTCAATGCTTATTAAGGCCTAAAGTGTTTCAGATGGGCTGGGATCCTGATTTACAGAAAAGTGATGGGCTAGTTTTTACATATTTGAGTAAGGGATGTCTGTTTGGGTTGTTTACTGACTGTATGAATCACGCAGTGTAGATAGGACCTGCCATACCAGACATGTTATAAATAGGGCTTAAATCTGGGCAGTATCAAAATTCACAAATGGATACCAGAATGTATTATAAGGTAATGGCTTGTTAAAATGCATGGTGCTCAGTATCTCAACTGTACACGTATTCTTGTCAAATCAAGTCACAGAGTAGAAACATTTGTGTACCTGAGTTTCTCTTCCATACATTTTGCTTTATTGTCAGGTTTGACAAGTCTGTTGGACTGCTGATAAGTTCAGATGCCAGTGTCACAACTGTACGAGGTGACTGCCCTTCATCTGTAAAAAAGTTTGGTGAGAGTATTTTATATGCTATTGTTGAATGTCATGTAAGATTTGTTTGTAGTTGAGTAAATGTTAATTTAAGGAAGGTATTATATCATTTTTGGACATAATAGACTATATCATAGATTAAACAGTAAAATTGTTCCAGATTCCTAGCAGGCCACCTATGGCAGTGGCACTGAAAAATGTCTTAAGAAGAGATATGGAAGATAACTGAACAGTAACTAAGCCTTAAAACTGATTTTTGGTAGTCAACATATAGCCAGAAGTGACATGGATAAAATGTGTAGCAGGATCTAAACAAAGTCTCTCATGCATTGGAAGAATGTAGTATCCTCCCCTAGCTAAAGTCTTGGCTAAGAGGTACTACTAATAATTTTGGACAGTATAGAGTACTTTAGAAATATGTCCATGGCAGGTTAGGACAGAAGTAGTATTTTGTATCTTGAGTGATGAAGAAAGCCATACGCTTAGTCTGAGTAGTCTAAGGACAGGTACCAGGGTGGGTCTCTGCTCTCATATCAGGCAGCAATGTAATGGTAGTTGGTGGGTTAGGTCAGTAGGGAGAGTGCAACAATAGCATGTTGTAATCATATTGCAAATTAAGGAGGCACAAGCTTAAACATTTACAACTACACGTAACACCAGCTTACTGACTTAATCATCAAAGCATCACAGTAGTCTGGTAATAAGGACATGGGGTGGTTTGCACTTAAGAGAAATCAGAATTAGTAATATAATCTGTAACTGAGAAGCCTGGTAAAAGCGTAATTGTAAAATTTCATATTTGTAGAGCAAAAAAATGATTATATGACATGTAAATGGTTTTGTTTGCATTGCAGGGATGAAAAATATTTATATGAAATGTCAATATGAAAATAATATTGATATGTGCATCATGACATACCTCCAGGTCTGACATTGAACACTCATGTCACACATGTCACAATATGGTTTTATGAACGTATCATGGATATCACCAGAACCTAAAAACACTACACAACTGCATGATTCATTACAAAGAAAGCATAATTATTAATGTTTGATTGAACTCAGAACAGCACAGTGTGTGAAACACTGAATACAATATTTTATTTTTATATTTTATTTTAGATTTTATTATTTCTAGCTTTGGCAGGATTTTTACCTGGCATTACTAGTCTGTTATTTGTCTTTTTCAACTTATGGAAAATGTAAACTCTGTAACATATCATGTAACATGAAGATTTCTTGAAACAGCATGACATATTTTTGCAGCGTAGGTAAGTATACTGCTTTAGGGAAATGTTTGATGTAATTATCTCCATTCATTTGGAGGGCACAGTGCATAAGACACACTGGGATACTTTGGAGATGTTAAATGTATCTATTTATATGCTTACAGCACTGGTTTTGAAGGTCCTGGAAATGATTTACAAACAAGTCCAAACTGACTCATATGCAACAAAAAGGTATGTGTACTCATAAATGTGGACAATGGTAAAATAACAGTAAATAATTGGAAATAATTAGCTTTTTTATTAACTGGCAGTGTGCAGTTATGATTGCTGATCTTTGAGTATTTTTTCAGCTATCAGCTGTTACAGAAATGTTTCAGGCTATATCAGGAACGTTATGATGTGGTTATTTTCTTTACTAACTGTAACAAATGGGCCCATAAATCAGAAATTATAAGAGCAGGTGGAAGCTTTGATATGTTTTGGAGTCATTTGTCAAAGGCATATATATGCTGGATTAGTATTGCTTTGTGTCCAACAGGGATATGTTCTATAATGACCCTCAGCTGTTTGGGACACAGAAGAATCTGGATTTAATTGTGGATGATATTTCATGCATGCTCAAAGTTCCTCGGAGGAGCTTACATGTGGTACATCTGCTAGTATAATTCTATTAATTAATGTGTGCGCACACACACACACACACACACACACACATTTTTCACTGAGTTTTTCAATCTCAGTTCTGGGGACTCTACTGCCAATTGTTTGCTATTGTAACACACTTGATTACATTTACCTTTCAGGTGTAGTAGAAAGAAAGTGCCTAAAGTCTGCTGGGTTAAGAACCAATGATTTTTAAATTTAGTTTAATCTGGAATTCCTTTGTCAGCACCTGCATATTCAAACACCAGTTTATCACATACACAGAATTCTTCTCATGATTAAACCACATGAAATGCTATTAATGTAATTTTTCTTGCCCTTTTGAATGTGGGGGTATTTGACATTTGTGTGGGTGTTTCCTCTTACAGATTGCCACTTCTAAAGGATTTATCTCTGGTGATCTGTGTTACTTGGAGGCAGATGGCACAAGGGTGGAGTGTTATTCCAGTTCAACAGTAAATCAGAAACATTGTCAACTTGATGATGCTCACTCAGTACTTATATACAGTTTGTCCTGCAGGGGCATATGTGATGAATACATGTCTATGGACAACTACAAAGAGCAAACATATGGTGCCCGGCAAAAATCGTTGCTAACAAGAGTACACTTGTTTGTGCTCTTTCAACATTTACACTACAATTAATAACATCAGCTGGGTGTGGGACAGTATTCACTTCATCATACCCTGTTCCACCTTAACAAGAAATTTCACTTTCAGTTTGTTCCTTCCCATGTTCAACCCAAGTTCTCTCATAGCTGTCGCTAGACATTCTCAAAATGTAATCATAGCTAACTCTACGAGAATAACAAAGTCAGCCATCTAGGTTGGCCATTGCTCGTTACAGTCTTAGTGTTTTTCATAGTCTCCAGGTTCAGTTCACAGATAATTTACTTACAATATTGATGATACCTCGGTTGTACTACCCACAGTTGTCGTGTGAAAATTTGATTGATTTTATGCAATGTGTGTAAAACCAGCCTGAATTCCTAAAAATATATATATTTTTGTCCATAGGCAGTCCCTGTGTCCTCTAATGTCAGTGGAATTACAAGTATCCTTTTCTTTCACTTAATCAATCAATGCCATTATTATACAGTATATTAGTGTGGATGTTTGTGTGCATAAATGTGTGCATGTTTGTTTGAGAGAGCTTTATAATGGCCAACAATGTCTTATTTGTCCATTAATGGGAAAAATAAAAGTTGGAATTACAATTGGTAATTGCAGCTGATAGTAATTAAGGTAATATCTTTATTTTGCAGACCCATACTGTACTGTCAGCACTTAGTAGCACCCTTATAAACACTTAGTATCACAGCTTATAAACACTTTTTGTAGCCACCTAAGGATCTTTCATTTCTGCTTTGGGTGATTTTCCACCATTCTTCCTTGCAAATTACTTATAGAGCTCTTAGGCAGCACTGGCAACAAAAACAAGAACAGGTGCATATAAGACCTGTTAGATATAGAGATTATTTTAATAAATATGTTGTGCTTTTTAAACCCTGTTTCCGACAAACAGTGCAAAGACATTTTTGGTGAATATTAGGTTCAGGTGGATTATAAGTAAACTCTCCACTGTTTGTTTTTCTTTATTGTGCGGGGCACGTGACTTTTACAACTTGTGCGCTCTGGTCGTTCACATGTAGGCCTACAGTGTTTGTGATGGTGAGCAGAGCAACAAGATGTACAGATCTCCTGTAATTTTGACTGTCAATTCAGCTACTTTACTCAATCGTGCTAGGACACTCAGTCAGATTATGTGCCCCCCCCCCCCCCCCTAAAGTGTGCTTAGTTATGTACATTTTCAAAAGTTAGTGTACATTTTCTTTCATCCATAAAAACTTTGACTCGGTGTAAAAATGTCTTTATATATGGATTATGACATGAAAAATACTGACCATAGCAAAGTGTTACATCAATGCATCCTTTAATGTTTTTAAGTTTGTTAGTGTTTTTATCCTTAAGCATTTAGATATTGTGTCAACTGCAAAATTTGTTCTTGTCGTTGAAAAAGATGCTACTTTCCAGAGGCTCTTGGATGATGAGTTTTGCACCAGATTGCATCCATGCATCATCATAACTGTAAGTATGTTACGTTGGAAGGTTGGATAAAGTGTGTGTGTGTGTGTGTGTGTGTGTGTGTCTGGGTGTGAGAGAGAGAGAGGAGGTGAGATTGTAGAAGAGGAGGACTGTCAACACTGTTGTTCTGTTTTTGCTAGGGTAAAGGTGTACCAGATATCAACAGTAGACTAATGGTGAGGAAACTGTGGGACGCACTGCGTATCCCAGTCTTCGCCTTGGTGGACGCAGACCCACATGGTAACGTATTTGTTTATACAGTCACTGCATAATAATTCAGTAAAAATGCTAAACGACATAGACAAAGGCAAAATCAGAGTGAAACTGAAAACATTTAAACTGGAGTAACTCATGTGGTCTGACCGAAATATCATTGAAAAAGTCTAAATCAATAAATAGTACTGGACTGAACAGTCTCTTTTTCTTTCAGGCATTGAGATCATGTACATCTATAAGTATGGATCAGTAGTAAGTTCTATACTCTGCTGTTGGATCATACTACAGCTTGCATCATACTAGAGCTTGCAGTGGTTTGTGTTGTATGTATATCATTATAACCAATAATCCTGATTTTTTTCAGGAACAAAATAGCTAGCTAATACTTTTTACCGCCTATGCCTACATTTGCAAATTGTACAGACAGACAATTTGCAAATGTAGGCAGACAGAAGAACTGTGGACAGAATGTTTCATTTTTTGGCTTTTCTACAGCATAGATTGTGCATAGAATATCTCCCATATCACTGCTGTCAGAATAAAACCTCGTCTCAAATTATAACTTTACAGTAGAAGAAAAAAGCTTACTTTGCTTTCAGTGTAAGTCAGTGCTACAGGTACACAACATGGACAAAAGTATTGGGACTCCTGCACATTACAACTATAGGAGCTTTCTATTATATTCTTGTCATGTGACGGTCAGGGTCAAGTTCAGAGAAGAAGACCTGTGAGAACGGATCTAAAGTAAAACCAGAGAAATAAAAACTGTTCTATTTACTTGTTCAACTGCTTCATGTATACCGTCAGGGGCCCAGGGTGTTTTATGCACAGTTGAGAGAATGTCACACCTGGCTAGAGTCAAACCAGCAACTGGGCTTTTCCCAACCCGGCGCCTTACCACTGCGCCACCAGGGACCGCTGACACATATGTGAACTGCACTCCTTTTAAAGGGTGAGGGTGAAAGGCTCGGTAAATCCCAAACAAACGAGACGTCAATATGGCGTGTCTCAAATAAAGCATTGCTTAAATCCAACAAAAGAACTAAACAAAAAGCGCCTGAAAGGGGAAACAATGAGCCGCTAACGAGGTCTCCTTATTTATCCTTAGCCAAGCCTTGTTTATAGGTTTGCATTTCAACACTTCTCTTTTCTTTCCCTTTTCTTTCTTCCCCTTCCCTTCCTTTTCTTTTCCTGTTCTTTTCTTTTCTTTGTGTGTGGTTTGTTTTTGGTGTATTTCTATTTTATTTTATTTTTTATTTTCCTGGCAACACCAGTATCGTACCGGTCAACCTAGATCAAAGGTGTGACAGAGCAGTGTTGCTTACCACGCCCTTAAATCATTGTACTACCAGGCAGCCTGGTTGGCACTGATTACCCCTGAGAACTCTGGGATTTTGAGTTCTCTGGAGTATCAGTTCCTCGCAGCCAGCAGCACAGGCTGACCCCTTACGATTCTATTCTATTCTATTCTATTCTATTCTATTCTATTCTATTCTATTCTGTTCTGTTCTGTTCTATTCTACACCCATAGCCATTAATATGGAGTTGTTCCCCTCAGCTATAACAGCTTACTTTCTTCTTGGAAGGCTTTCTACAAGATTTTTCAAGTGTGTCTGTGGGAATTTTTGCCCATTCATGCAGAAGAGCATTTGTGAGGTCCAGTGGCCGCATGCTTTACACCAGTCAATCTTACGCTTGACATGTGCTTGGTGATGTAAAGCTTGCATGGAGCTGCTCGGCCATGGAAGACCGTGCAATGAAGCTCCTGGCTAATGGTAATGCCAGAGGAGGCAACCCTGTAGTTATGGAGTCAGCAGATCATTGGCAACTTTTACACACAATGCACTTCAGCGTTTGGCAACCCTGCTTTGCAACTTTATGTGGTCTGCCCCCTCGTGGCTGAATTGCTGTGGTTCCTGAACGCTTCCAGTTTTTAATAATACCACTCACAGTTGATTGAGCCCAAAGCAACTGATCATTGACTTCAGGAAGAAGCAGGCTCATCACCAGCTGCTGCACATAAAAAGTGACAAAGTGGAGAGGGCTTGTAGTTTTAGGTACCTGAGTACCTACATCTCAGAAGATCTCTCATGGACAACAAACACAAACTCACTGGTTAAAAAAGCACAACAGTGACTTCCTCGGAATTCTCAGGAGGGTTAACTTGTCACAACACTACCTTTCCTCCATTTAGAGTGTCCTGACTTACTGGATGCTTGTGTGATATGCAACAGCTCAGCAGCTGACAAACAGGCTCTGCAAAAAATCATAAAAACTGCAGCGAGAACCTGCGGGAGGCATCAAGCATCGTAAAGGACCCACATCACCCAGCACATGACCTGTTTAAGCTTCTTCCGTCAGGAAAGAGATTCCAAGCTAAAAGTTTTTATTTGTGTGTGTATATATGAGTATGCCTACAAGTATTTATGTGAAATTATATGTAATTATGTAAATATGTATTACATGTATATATATATGTAAAATCTAATATAAATCTTAAAATTCTGTCATAAATGTTGTTTAAGGCAGAGCTCATGGCTAGGTGCTTGATTTTTACCTGTGGCAATAGGATGAAACATCTGAATTCAGTGATTAAGAAGTGTGTCCCCGTACATCTGTACTTATATTGTATTTTTCAAATGATGTCAGATTCTGAAAAACGATAAAACCAGATATGAGGTTTTGTTCCAACAGCCGTGATAAACTGTACAGTACAGTATTTGTGTAGCCTAAAACTTACTGCTTTATGTTCCCAGTCAATGGCATTTGAGGCCCCAAGTCTGACCATCCCATCTATCCTGTGGATGGGCCTGCTGCCTTCAGACATTGAAAGGTATGGAAAAGTCACCTCATTACTTCACTCTGTATTTTGAGGATTAGTTTTTGTTGCTGTTGTTTTTTCTTACCTGTTTAAACAAAGCTTGGTATTTATAAGGGGAAAATAAATCATGGCCTCTTTTCTATAATAATAGAATGGAAATAGTAATAATAGAAGTCTGAATAAGATGAGTAACAGTGGTTCTAACCTAAAATACATACAGATGAAGTAGTAATGAAGCGGTTACCGCTTTCATGGTATAGTATGGTATATTCACAGTGAAATACCTGACAGCTGTTCACAGCACAAAACTCATATTAAATATGGTCCTGCGTTAACCAGAATTTGCAGCTATATTTTTTGCCTGTTTTGCTGTATTGCTTGCCTGTTTTTACACTAAAATGCTAAAAAAATATAGGAGGTTTTTACTTTTTTCACATACACTACATTGCCAAAAGTATTCACTCACCCATCCAAATCATTGAATTCAGGTGTTCCAATCACTTCCATGGCCACATGTGTATAAAATAAAGCACCTAAGCATGCAGACTGCTTCTACACACATTAGTGAAAGAATGGGTCACTCTTAGGAGCTCAGTGAATTCCAGCGTGGTACCATAATAGGATGCCACCTGTGCAACAAGTCCAGTTGTGAAATTTCCTCCCTACTAAATATTCCACAGTCAACTGTCAGTTGTATTATAACAAAGTGGAAGTGATTGGGAATGACGGCAACTCAGCCATGAAGTCGCAGACCACGTAAAATGACAGGGCGGGGTCAGCGGATGCTGAGGCTACAGACCTCCAAACTTCATGATTAGCTTCAGATTAGCTCAAGAACAGTGCGTAGAGAGCTTCATGGAATGGGTTTCCATGGGCGAGAAGCTGCATCCAAGACTTACATCACCAAGCACAATGCAAATGCAGTGGTGTAAAGCACACCGCCACTGGACTCTAGAGCAGTGGAGATGTGTTCTCTGGAATCACACTTCTCCGTCTGGCAGTCCAATGGACGAGTCTGGGTTTGGTGGTTGCCAGGAGATGGTACTAGTCTGACTGCACTGTGCCACGTGTAAAGTTTGGTGGAGAGGGAATTATGGTGTGTTTTTTTTTTTTCAGGAGTTGGGCTCGGTGATCAGTGTTTTTCTTTCACAATTATATTTTGTCTGTCAGTCCTATATTGATTAGCTTTTGCACTAACATCCTGACCAAAACATGTTTTTGTTGATTAGCTTTTGGAATGAAATACTTAAAAGCGGGAGGTTTTGGGGCAAACATGAAAAAATAAAACTTGAAAACTACTTGGAGTTTTTTTGCATCATTAAAGAATTTAACTGAACTGTAATGTGTGTATATATACATGAGCATTTGTTTTTTAGCCTATAACTTGATCATTAAAGCAGCACAAACCAGCACAAACGAATGGACAATTGTCATGATATTTGGACGTTGATGGAGGTGACATCACTTGCCAACCTGAGTGACATCATTTGCCAACCTTTATGACTTTATCACTTAAAAATTACACTGCACAAACATTTCTATTAATGGAACAAACCAGCACAAACAAAGGAGATTATTTAATTATATTTTGACCTTGATGGGGGCAATGGCACAAAAGTTTATTTTCAGTTTATTTAGTTTTGGACAATTTGGATTTTTTACAGGTAATAAAATGTTTAATTTCTCAAAAACAGTTCCAGCACAAACAAACAGTAGTTTTTTTTCCCATTTCTGACCATTTTGGGCCCAGCTTCACAGAGGTCTTTCAGACATCTACTGATTAGCTTTTGCACAGAAGTAAAATAAAACCAGGAAAAAAGAAGATTTTGACTTTTTTCATCTATGCACTATCCATAACCACATAAATTCACTTAATTCAGATATATTTCCAGTACTGTGTGTTTAAAGGGGTGTTTCAGCTTTTAGAGCAAAATGTGAAAAATGTTCAGCCCCAAACATTGATATTATACTGATTTAATATCACTTAAATAGAACCTGTCTGAAAATGTGAAATGTGAAAACATGAAAGTGTGAAAAGCTGCCAATGATGTTTTAAAGAGATTCAAATACAGATGCAAGACAAAGTCATTGAAATGTACCAGTCTGGAAAGAGTTAGAAAGCCACTGATAAGGCTCTGGGACTCCAGCAAACCACAGTAATAAAAAAAAACAAATAAAAAACTGTAGCATGGCAAAAAGCATGGAACAGTGGTGAACCTTCCAAGAAGTGTCTGGCCTACTAAAATTTTACCAAAAAGCAACAACGACTTATCCAGAAATAATCTTCACTAAATGGAATAATCTTCAATAAATGGAATCATAATTTAAAAGTTGCATTGTATGTTTGTTTTTACCTAAAGTAAAATTTGTTGGATAATCTGAAACATTTGAATGTGCCAAATTATCAAAACTAGAATACATTGGGTGAGGGGTAAATACTTTTTCATGGCACTGTATCTGAAATACTGTCAAAACCTCATATTTTTTGGCTTTTTGTGCAAAAGCCTATTAGTAAAGGACTGACACATAAACATATAGTTTATGTGTAAAACAAAATCACAGATTGGGTGGGTTGATTTAAGCCTGCTAGACTTTATCTGTCTACATGATTGTTTTTTATTACTTAAGTTAAATATTACTTTCCAAAAAAGTTAGGACACTGAGCATAATGTAAATAATAACAGAATGCAATGATTTGCAAATCATTTAAACCTCATATTTAATTGAAAAGAACAAAGATAACTTTGGGGTGCAATGATTAATAGACCTAGGCAGCTAAAATCAAAGACCTAATTTATTTGTTGATTGCTTGGTGTCTTCACACGGGTTTCTCGCCCTAAATGTCAATGTTTACCACGTACTGGAGAGGTAGCAAAAGCCTGATGGCAGCCTCAGGAAAGAAAATCTCAAATGTGTGGGAGGATTTCACGCTGAAAAGTTGTCAGTTGTCAAGGGAAACACGACGATTCACTGGATGAGGAACATTCATCTCTGTAAGTTAGTTGTGCTAGTTAGCTAGATAGCTCATTTAAATGTCAAAAGCCGTCCTACTTTGTGTTATACAATATTTTCTATTTCAAAATATACGTTCTCTTGAATGAAATTTGAACAGGAAAGCAAGTAATTGTTATTCACAATGATCCTGTTTTCATTTCATTTACAATTATAAACACGGCATCATTGTCCTAATATTGAGGCCACGGGTGCATTCAAATCAGGGGTGCATTTCCCATACAACGACGGAGGTTAGCACTGAACTAACGTGGTACGATGCATCATTAAACTAACTAACATCTGAAGTACGACCGTTTCCCGAAAGCATCGTGCTTTGTTAGTACTACAATAGTTTGAACCATGTTGGTTTGAACCACCATAGTTCAAACCACCATGTTTCCAGATGTGTTCGGTCTGACCT
>CM067492.1:4206984-4225702 GCA_034552555.1 Semaprochilodus insignis | reverse complement strand
ATGGTCTGTGGTTCCATGCAGTTGTGTTAAGTAGCTTTTAAGATGCTCTTTTGAGTAACATGTACTCATACTCCGTTTTGACTGGACAGATAATTTTTATGTTTTAATCATATTCAGCTTTATGTGGTTATGTTCCACTAATTAAAGTAGGAAAAGTTCATTTTAAGTTAGATCTATGTTATTTTGGTGGGTTTCTACTGTGCTGCTGAGCTGCCATAGAATTATACTCAGCAGTAGGGTGCATGGTAACTTGCACTAACAGCCAACATCTATGTGGCTAGGTAGTTAACTGTGGAACATAGAAAGTAGCATACACAGTGGAAGGCAGGCCAGGGGAAGAGACAACACAAAGACGGTGAGTAAAAAAAGTAAAACAATATGCAAATAGATGATGACAAGAGCCAATGGGAAAGACAGTTCTACTTAGCAATATTATACTTGCGTTTAAAGCGAGCTAGTTATGTTGGTTTAATCTGTGGTATTTTGTAGCCTTGAAATCTCATATTATTATTTTAATGCAATGAAACGTGCTTATTTTTTACTGTGAAAATTAAATAGTGAAAGTAATTTCACCATAAAACAATTATGTAATGCAAACAATATCAGTGCTTAATTTCTTAGAGTGCAGGTCTACAGCTGTAGTTCCAACTACTCAACTTAACGACAGTGTTTGCGAACGTTCGGTGGAACTACGGTTTTGGGAAACACCTGTGTCGCTTAACGATGGTTCGGACTATGTAAGTTACCAACATGGTTACCTCCATAGTTTGAACCATGGTTTTGGGAAACACTTGCGTCGCAGCTGTATCATTCCAACTGTGTAAATTGCTAACGTAGTCAAGTAGTTAGCAACTATGGTTTTGGGAAACGCACCCCTGGTGAACATAGAGAAATGTTTGCAAACAGTTTTCTGTTTGCCTTGAGTTCTCTGCAAACTTTTTGAAACACTTAGGACAGTTTTGTTATATTTGTTGATGCTACTTTGCACATCCTTTTTTTACACTTTGACAGGACAAATATATTGGGGTTTTTATTCGTCATTTGTATTACCAGGAAAGTGAATTAAAACAATGAAATTTTAAGCTGATAACTACATAAGAGTTATTTAGTAATTCATAAACCAAATAATTATTACTTTTCATTATTATTATTATTATTATTATTTCAATAATCAAGCGATTATTCAAAATAGTAATTTGTTGCTGTCTTAAAGACAACATATCAAATTGTGATATGTGAAAAAATATGTGAAAATCTGTAATGGAAATCACTGCATAAGCTCAGGAACACTTCTGAAAACCATTGTCTGTAAACACACTTCTTTGCTTCATTCATAAATGCTAGTAGAAACCCAACCATGCGAAGAACAAACTTTATATAAACAGATTCTAGAAATGCAGCCACCACCTCTTGGCCTGAGCCCTCTTTAATATTGAGGCAAAATGGAAAAGTATTCTGTTGGGTAACAAATCAAAAATTGCAATTCTCAAAATCACAGAGGTGCCCTTTTTGGGGGCATTTATCATGTCCGCCAACCTAACAAGGAGAGGGATCATCCGGCTTGTTATCAAAGCAAAGTTCAGAAGCCAGCATCTGTGATGGCATGTGTGATATGCACATCTGTGAAGGCAGCATTAATACTATAAAAGATAAAAACAAGTTCTGGAGCAAGATATGATGAAATCCAGGTGTCGTCTTTTTCAGGGAATTGCTTGCTTATTTCACCAAGGCAATGTCAAGCCGCATTCTGCATGTGTTACAACAGCATGTCTGTGTAGTAAAAGAGTTTGGGTACTTAACTGGTCCAACTGCAGTCCAGACAGGTCACCCTTTGAAAACATTTGGTGCATTATGAATGGAAAAATATGACAAATGAAATCCTGAACTGTTGAGCACCTGAAACCCAAAATGAGTCAAGAATGGGAAAACATTTCACTTTCAAAACTGCAGCAACTGATCCCCTTAGTTCCCAAACACTTTCAGAGTATTGTTAAAGGAAGAAGTGATGTAACACATCAGTGGTAAACTTAAACCGGCATCATTCAAAAATGGACGTATATTTTTAAAAACAATAAAATTTCTTCCTTTTAACATTTGACATGGTTTTTGTAGTGTTTTTAATTAAGTATAGGGTTTAAAGATTTCCCCACCACTGCATTCTGGTTTTACTTGCATTTTGCACAGCGTCTCGACTTGTTGAAAACTGGGTGTATTGCTGTGCCAATTGTTGGTCAAAAAAATTTAATATATTTTTAAACATGGTAATGAGAATAAGCACAATACACAAAAGCTATCAATAAAAAAACAACTGACAGCATATAGTTGTAATAAAAAATCACAAGTTTTTTGTTGATTGGAGCCATAAATGTAAATGTAGCCATCACTGCTCAACCCTAAATAAAACAAATACTTCTGCTTGTCTAAAACAAGTAAATTAACATGGTCATTGGTATTGTATAGATAATTACATACAACTCCATTTGCATAGCTTATGTCACCGTAATCAAAAAACTAAAACGTTCCACCTTAAATTGTGCAGCAGCTATAATGCTATAATATTATAATAATAATAATGCACAACTTAAGGTGGAACAGAAGAATAGGAAGCCTCTTTTTAAAACTAAAGGTAGGATAGTTTGATTGTATAAATGTCCTTATCAGAAAATGTCCATATCAGAATCTTACCACATCTTATGTGGGGGCAGTAGTAATATTAAAAGAAAGAAAAAGAATGCAATACTAAGTATTTTAAATTGTTCTCTGATGTCTAAATAGAAGGGCAGGGTTTAAAATGTTGTTTTATAACCCTGTGATTGCCCCGACAATGAAGCGAACTGTTTTCTCTTTTTTGGTAAGCTAATCAGTTTATAACATGAGCTAACCAAAAATGGAAAAACAGCTTGTTTCACTATTGGCTGCTCTTGATTTGCTGGTTTACAGTGAAGCACTGTGCTCACACAGAAGCAACATGTTGAAATAGACAAAGGCAGGAAAAAAAAACTCTTTTATTAAGCTAAGTTGTCATATTAATTATCTAGCTATGCTAACTAGTAGTTGCTAGTACTTAACATTACTGCATTTTTGTTTTCATTCTCGACAAATGTTGCTATGAAACTTTCAGTTTAGGATGATCTGTATTCAACCAGCAAAAAATGGATGCAATTGCACAGCATGGCTGCTACTTGCAATCTTTGATTGGAGTCATGATGCTCATAAAGGTGGAACTGCTCTTCTGTCTCTGCAGTGTTAAATGCTGCTCCGTATTGTCCAAGGTTTGGAAAAATGTGCAAACAACTTTGGATTGAACTTGGCTTCACATTCACCAACTTGTTGTGCAAATTTTCTGTTCCACCATAAGTGATGCAGCAGTTACGTTCTGGTGCCCGTACACCAGAACATTCAATTAGGAGGTCTTCAGCCTTGTTTAAAGATGAACATCAACTATGCCTATTGACAGTTCTTGGCATCGAGTCTGGTTGTCAAGACTAATATGTAACAGTTTAAGATTTTGGAATCTGCCTGTTTTGGAGGATTTATATTTGAGGTGAGGAGTGTTTATAAACGCTGTTTTGAGGTTTGTCTGTTCTATGTACTTTTTCAACTATGGCAATATATATATACATTTTTACAGTATATGGCACCTTTGAGATGAATTAAAATTATAAACACAAAACATGTAAAAACCTTGGACCCGCTTGAACTAATGAATGTCTCAAAGGCACATGATGCCATTGTAATGTATATTCAGTTTAGGTATCAATAGTGTAGGAACATTTTACACTTTTATACCATTTAATTTCAGTGAAAATGCTGATAATCATCATAATTTTGGTCACTAAAATAGTGTTGTTAAATATTCATACTATTTCATCTGAAGTCTAAAGTCTAGAAAACAATGTTACAAGAAAAAAATAGTATTTGACATTAATAAATACGATGTTAAATGATTACCAACATTTCTCTTTTTATACTTTTCTAATCATCTTGAGTTTATGCACATCATAAGCTTGAACTGCTTGGTGTGCCAACTGCTTGTTGTGCAAACTTATAGTTCTGCTTAGTTCTGCTTTAGTTCTATCCAGTGCATGGTTTTAATTAGTTGGTCAATCATTTCTATGCTGATGTTATGAACAGTAATATCAGAATCATATAGGCAGGTATCTGCAGATAATTGCTTTACAATTAGTCAAGTCAAGTCAAGTCAAGTAGTTTTTTTATTGTCATTTCAACCATATACAGTGGTGTACAGTACACAGTGAAACGAAACAGCGTTCCTCGAGGACCAAGGTGCTACATAGAATAATAAATACAATAGATTTACAAGACAATTTACAATATACAAAACAGCAAACAATAAATACAGGGAGGGAGCAATAAAGTGCAGTTATGTCCATTTTTTTAAGATGAACATTGAACATTGTTTTTAGCAGCAGTTATGTCAATATTAGGTATAAGTGTAAACATTTTACTCCTTAAGTTTATGTGTAGACAGATTTAAAGGATGAGATTGTGTGTGTGCGTTCAGTCCAGTCTGAAATGTGTGCAATTATTCAGACCAGATTCAACAACTCTGGTTGTTAAGGAGTCTGATGGCTTGGGGAAAGAAGCTGTTGCACAGTCTGGATGTGAGGGCCCGGACCCTCCTACCTCTTTCCAGACGGTAGGAGGGTGAAGAGTGTGTGTGAGGGGTGTGTGTGGTCATCCACAATGCTGTTTGCTTTGCGGATGCAGCATGTAGTGTAACTGTCTGTGATGGTGGGGAGAGAGATACCGATGATCTTCTCAGCCATCCTCACTACTCGCTGCAGGGACTTGCGATCCGATACCTGATTTGACTGTTATTTCAAACTATTATTTGATTTTGTTGTACTCCAGAAGAACAAAACATTTAGGTGATACTGGGCTACAGTGCTTAAGCCTGCATTTTATTCAGTACATTTACAAATACATATTTGTAATATAAATATACATATATATGTTATATTTCTACATTTTATACACATTTGGGGATTGGCATTGGCCACAATATAGCCTACATAAACATATCAGATATTAGCATGGCTTGTTGCGTCCCTAACCTTAACATGGTGTGTTGTTTGTGTGATCTAGACTTAAGGTGCCTCAGGATTCTCTGATTCCGTTTACAAAAAGCGATGACAGCAAGCTGATGAGTCTGAGAAAAAGACCTTATGTTTCTTGCCAGCCTGCATGGAAGACAGAGGTAAAGACGATGAGAGGCTCTGGCTCAGTTTAACATCCAAATGACTGTTTTGAGAGTCTTTTCTAGCTAATCTACATCTATTTTAAGCAATAGATACTCCATCTTAGTGTAGTGCTAAAATCACAGTCAGTGTAAATTAAGTTTAGATGTTTGTTTCTAAACACATTGTTTTTCATTATTTTTGATTGTTCAGGATTTTTTGGGCAGGCCTGAAATCATGGCTTAATGATGTACTGTAGTCATACATTGTTCCTCTAATAAATGTGTCATTGTAAAAACTAGAGCACATCAGGTAGTTTAGTGCCCAGTGGCTACATTTTACCCTTTATGGCCTGGCTCTCATTATGGCTTGCCAGCCATCCTTAAACAGCATCTATTAGCTGCGTAGTACTTACCTACCTGACTCAAAAACCACACAAGATAAGCAATACATTAGACAGAATTGCCACTTACTTTAGTTCTCCACTTTGGCGGCTCAAATGTCTATGGCTGTAGAAGTGCAATAAAGCTATGGAGCCTGATTTTTTAATAATTCAAATTTGAAGCTGAAGGTTAATAACATGTTTGTTTTCTGTGGTATGACTAATTCAGAACACATGTTTATTACTGATTACCCAGACTTTTAATAACTGAAGCTAAAATACTGAATATCTTATACCTGTCTTGGCCTTTTTTATGTAACTGATGTGCCTCAGACGTTACCTAAGAATGATGTGTCTGGTGTCTGGGTTTTTCAGAGTAAGTTTCTCAGAAAGTCTGTTGATGTATGGCCATTTGTCTGCGTGTGTATGTGTCTTTATCTCTAAGATGGACATCTTACTGAATTTGAAGCAGAAAGCTGAGATACAGAGCCTAGCATCTATTGCTCCACATTTCCTCACCCGTGTCTACCTACCTAATAGGCTGCGTTATGGGGGCTGGATATGAACCAACATTGCTCCCTGCTGGACCCTATCCTGTACTGCAGTAGGCCATATAAATATAATCACCTACCCAGTTCCTCTTGTTATGCTTTGGTTGGAAGCTCTTTTGCTTGTTTTGTTTTTTTCTCTGTTCTATTATTTATTCATTTGTTGCATACTCATAAACTTGTGCATTTTGGTATTGCTGAAATAACTTTGTGGTCTTCTGAATTTTAGGGAATGGAAAGGAATAAATGAACGGGACACATATTCCCTATTGCATAGAAGTGTAATTAAAAAATCTGACCCATTTAATGATGTGCTCGCTTAAAAAAAAGTGCAGGATTAGAACAATTTCTTTGTTTCAGCTTTATTAAAAAGCCGTAATTCCACTTTTGAGGTTTATTTCAAGTGTTTACTGCTTTCAGTCTGTTGTAAAGTTACACTTGGGAATTAATGGGAAGTACAAAACTTTGAAAACAGATTATAAAATGTTTATATAAAATGTTTTTTCCAAGATGGTCTCCCACTCTTTTTTAATTCGGTTCTCAATATAGAGAACAGATTTTGGTTTTTGTAGAACAGAAGTCTCAAAATCTGGTAGGCTGGTAGAAAAAGGCTGGTAGAAAAAAAAAAATTTCCTTCTTACAAATATGAATGTTTTTTTTCAGCATGTTCAAATAAAAAGAATGAGGGCTATTATTAATTATTTGAACATATACAACATTTTTGTTATTGTCTGTTAAACCAAGTTAAGCAATATTTTCCAAGTATGAATTTTAATTACATAAAGCACTAATTTAAGCACACCTGAGTTTTGCTTAGCACATTTTATATCACTGCAAACCACTACTAATGATGTTGATGGTGATTTTTTTTAATATTATAATTGTTGTAGAACAAATAGACCAGCTAATAAACATTATAGTATTTACTTGAATGAAGTAAACATTTAACACTAAATCTGCATGAGACTCTTGTTATGATAGCATTAATGTGTTCCTGCTCATGTGCAAATCAGGCACATGGTGGACATGCATCCATTACTACAACTGTTATAAAAATTGGGATGCTGTTCAAAATGTAAAAAATGAGTGCAATGATGTGCTGAATTGAAAGTAGCACAAAGACAAAATTATCAAATGTTGAAACACTGTTTTTTTGAAAAATATATGCCCATTTTAAATTCAAATAAGCAGTATGTTTTAAAAAATTTGGGACAGGGGCAAGTTTACACTGTGTTGCATCACCTCTTCTTTTAAGAGCACTGTAAGCGTTTGGGAACTGAGGAGACAATTGCTGTAGTTTTGAAGTGTTGAAGTGAATTGTGTCTCGATGTCTCATTTGTCATATTTCTTGTTTCATAATGTGGCAAATGTTTTCAATGGGTGATTAGTCTGGACTGCAGGCAGCCAGTTTAGCTCCTGGACTCTTTTACTATCGAGTCATGCTGTTGTAATATGTGCGGAACGTAGTTTACATTTACATACATTTACAGCGCTTAGCAGATGCTCTTTGCCAGAGTGATTTGCAAAAGTGCTTTGTTTTCCATTCAGAGAATGTTTAATACATAGTACAAATAGGTTAGAAATTAAGTCCCAACTATATATATCATCCAAACTTGATCTTAGACACTGTAAAAAAAAAAGGCCAGTGCTAATACCTAGAAAGAAAGTGCAGTGCAAGGTTTCAATAAGTCAGCAGCTTAGACAACAACATTTGAGTACACCTTACACATAGACCCAAAGAAGGCAGAGTCCAAATGATGTTGAGACCCAGACATGATTAAGACCATATTTAAGTATCTCAGTACTACCACACCATACAGATACTTCAGTATTTTGGTACCTATACACAGTATACACTACACTATGTAGTGAACATTTATAGGAAATTACTCAGCTCTGCTGCAAGCTGCCACAAACAACTTCACTTGTGCCCTCTCTATATCCAGCATTTCCTTCCTAGGATCAAGCACGGCGCCAGCTGCTGTAAGGAAAACCAAATCAAGCTTCACTGCTGTGTAGAAACCCCACCTCTCAGGAAGCAAGTGTTTGAATGTCAGTGTCACCAGCATCTGCCCGAAAGATGGCCGGAGGGCCTTGGTCAATGGCGCTAGGTTGTCAAGTTGTTCCACTGTCATGGTTTTGACCACCATCCTGTTGTATGCCAGGTGACCACTTCCAGGTGTGTGGAGTACAGCTCCTAGGCTCCCTTGCCATTGTACCATGTTAAGTGGACACGGCTTTGCTGTGCTTAGCCTTACCACGCTGTTGCCTTGGCCATCTTTCCCAGCCAGTCAAGAGGTCTTTTTTTGTCCTTTTTTTTCCACTCTAAAATTGTACAAAACTAAGTACTATGCTAAGCTTGCTTGCTGTGTTGAAAAGAATGTTCCTTTTGGACATCAGTTCATTTTCTACTTCACAGTAACAGGAACAAGAAGTGTCTAGTCTTCTGCATGCCACTGTATGTCCTATTTTATTTTATTTTTAGCACTTCATACAGCAAAATTTATACTTTTTGATAATTATCTGTAACACTGAGCTCTTCAATTGGGCTGTAAATGCATCTTTATTTACGTTTAGTATGTATTTTTAGGACTGCTAGTTTAACATTAATGTTTGTTCAGATGTTCTAAAATTTCGCTGCCATCTCTTTCCTGTCTCTGATGGAAACTGAGGTGTTGATGTCAATGCCAATATGTCAATGTATGAGACAGATCTGGGCAATTCTAGCTTTCATACTGAAGTGTTGCTTGACTTCCTAGCAGATGTCAAGCATGTGGGTCTGATTAGGGCCAGATACCAGACAGCTGCATTTGGTTTTAACTTGTGTCCATGTTTGAGGGCCAGTTCTGGCCACTGCAGACCTGAACAGTGTGAATGGAGTGTAACGATTTTAGTGAGACTCCACACCAGAATTTTCACCAGATTACCTAAATACCAGTACATGGAAAGGATAAACCATTGTAGAATGATTGGTGTGGTTTAGCGCAAAAAATAACTGTAAAAAAAAACTGTAATGATCCAAAAAGTTAAAATGAGTTTTTTGGGGTATAAACCATCGTTTCCAGAATTTGAATGCTATATCATTATTTTTGTGTGTTGACAAGACACAAAAGTTGTGTTGTGACTGTTTAATCATAGAAAATAAGAAACCAGTGAGTGTTCCTTTTGTAACAGAAAAAACTTGCAGCATGACGTGTTTGTTTTAATTTGTCTTACTTGACATTGCACACCCTGCAGAATGACTACTGCACATGCGCATATTATGATGATGATACTGAAAAGATATATTGTGCAGCCCTATGCTGTGGTAGCAATGGCCTGTGCAATGTCATCCAGTTCGCTAGAATAGTAATACGAACTGGATGACATTGGATGACATTGCACAGGCCATTGCTACCACAGCATAGGGCTGTACAATATATCTTTTCAGTATCATCATCATAATATGCGCATGTGCAGTAGTATTGTTTTTACCACATCTTGCACAGTACAGGGCATATGTATACTTGCTGCTCATGAGAAAAAAGGAGCAAAGGCGATCACCACCATGCTTCAGAGAGCTCAGACTCTGTCCCATTACTCCCAAAACTGCATTTCCAGGCTTAAGTAAAAAGTCTGGAAATGCAGTTTTGGGAGTAATGGGACAGAGTCTGAGCTCTCTGAAGCATGGTGGTGATCGCCTTTGCTCCTTTTTTTCTCCTGACTGGTCACTGATCCCTTTGCTTTCTTTGTTCTCGGGCTCATTTGCTGGTCCATCTGGTGCTGCAGCTGGCAAAATTGGTGCTGTGAACTTCTCCATTGCTTATCCTGGTGGCTCCCCAATCTATCCTCCTCTTTCCATCAGCACAGACAACAGTGCTTCCACTGCCATTACTTTTCCCTTTATTGGCCACACCATCTGGAATGTTCCTGTGGGACTTCCCACTGAGTTGTCTGCTAAAGCACAACTCCTCAGTACCCTTACTCAGTACCTCAATTGTGAAGACATTTTATTGACCCATACTTGTCTATATATTCAGTGCATATTGTGCAATATTTTCTCATCTTAAATCCAAAATTAGATGCCACTTCTGCGGTAATAAGAGACTCTGGTCCTTGAGAGCTAGAATCTGGTATAGTTGATTTCTCTGTTCAAACACATCTGATTTAAGTCATTATCAGATACTGCTGGTGTGCTGAAGCAGGTGGTGAACTGTTACATTTCACTTGTCACATTCATGGTGGACTGGGATAACAGGTAAGATGTAGGCAAAATACATTGATACGTTGATATATTGAATTTTTACAAGTATTTCTACATTCCAGTATTTTCTACATTCAGAAAGAACATGAAACAGAGTTTCCAAGATTTCTTAAATTATACTACACCAGGTATATTAGACAAGAATATTTAACTGCACCAGGTCTATCTGACAGGTCTACCTGACAATTCAACAAGCACAGTCATTACTGTTCTTATTCTTTTTAATAAAACCCATTATTCTGGTATTAAGGTTTTATAGTTTTCTTACAGAAATGATGTGACCTCACTCCTGGAATTATTTTGTTTCTTCATGAAAACAATGCGAACAACACCTTCTTCTGGACAATGGGTAAGTATCTTTTCTGTATAAGATTATGCTTGCTGTGTTGATGGACAAACAGATTGTGACAAGTGCTGAGCTAAAATCGAGGCGAGGTTTATTTAACAGATTTGTAGTCAGACACAGCAGCAACAAGACCAAAGCGGACATAACAAAAGGGCAAGGCAGAGTCAAAGTCAGTAAACAGGCGAGAGCCAAAACCAGAGTCAGACCAGCAAAAGTACCAAAAGGGCAGGGACAAAAGAGTAAACCAGAGAATCAGAATAAAGTCAGACAACAAGAGTAGTCACAGAGAGAACTGCTCAGTACGCACAAAGTGGCAATACTTTTAAATGAGCAGTGTGAGAGAGGAGTATTTGTACAAACAGACTAGATGAGAATCAGGTGTAGTACTCCGGAGACCAGGATCTGGAAAACGGAACAGGATTGGAGGATTGTGGACATGTGAGAGTGACATCATTGGGTAGTGAGTTATGGGAAATGGAGTCCGGGAGATCGGACGTGAAAGGAGAGCCAGCAGGCGTGACACTTGCATATGATTAATAGAAGCTTTATTTTATTTTTTTATTTATTTTTTGTCCTGTCAATCAGTTTGTTTTAAAATGTAATAATATAATAAAGTGCACTAGGGATTCCTCCCAGTTTGCTTAGCTGTTATGTAATGCAATGCAGTGTAATAGCAGTAATACAAAATTAGAGTTAATTGGACTTTTAATAATGAGCTAGTAAATAACTAGCTAACGTTAGTGATTATTTGTCAACAAATAAAAACAACAGGCACACATTTTAAAATATTTCAAAAAAAGAATTTGTATTTATATTTAAAAAAGGGATTTGCAGTCCCACTACTCAAGAAGTGCTAGTTTGTTTAACACATAAATAGCTTAATATCTCGTTATATAAAGAAAACTGTTCTCTCAAACAGGGAGTGGTTCTTTGCAGCATATCCTCTTATTCCGTTGATTGCTTGCTGATGCCACTCCCATACACTGTCCCTCTGGCTCTCACATTCCTTTCATCTTTTGTTTCTGTCCCTTTCTATATATCTCTCCATTTCTCTTTTCACTTTTTGGTTAGACAGTGGCTTTTTGCAGCTATTGTCTTTGTTAAGAGTAGTGGACCATGCAAGCCTGTCTGCCCAGGTACTGTTCTCTACTATGCTGGGATGTCTGATCTACTATGTGCCTTAAGCCTGAACCTGCTGCTTGCTCTCTACCCTAGCGCTGTTGCTTTGCATGCTACTTATAGGAATGGTGCGATCTTGTTTTATTTTTTTCTTTCTTTTGCATTTTCAGTTTGTTTGGGAGTGTATCAAGGATACCTTTCTTTTACCAAGTAATATAATGTGGGCTCTGTGGGTACGTTATAATAAAATTAGCTATACATTTTATTTTTTAGATTGTATATTTCTTATTAACAGCTTTTTGGTGTTTACTTTCTGCTTTTATGGAGTGTACTAGATTTTGCTTTTGGTTTCATGAAGTCCTATTACATCACTTGTAACACATCACACATCGCTAATTAATGGCTATTGTGTCTAGCAATGTGTTCTAGTGCAACACTAAGAGTTCTGTGACAAAAATAGTAACTGTTAGCCACCTGTTTGTTTGTTTGTTTGGTTTTTTTGGGGGGGGGTTGGTAAAAAGAAAATAGTGATTTGTTTTAAAAAAAACACACACACATAGTTCAAGTTTTTCTTTCTTTTCTCAGTCTCTGCAC
Source organism: Semaprochilodus insignis (assembly GCA_034552555.1). Classification (NCBI taxonomy): domain Eukaryota; kingdom Metazoa; phylum Chordata; class Actinopteri; order Characiformes; family Prochilodontidae; genus Semaprochilodus; species Semaprochilodus insignis. The sequence continues at coordinate 4,213,269 of CM067492.1, read as the reverse complement.
ATACCACCCTAGAGCTTACTGTCAGGAGCCGAAGGTCGATCAATATGCTGTAATGTTGAGAAGGCAGAGGGGAGACCGTTAAGCGTACTTACATACCCATTATCCAGAATGCTTACATAAGTCTTTTCGCTTCTGTGTGCTTACCATGTGGGGAGCAGAGTGCCATTTAGAGGTTGTTAATCACGTAAGTCTGCTTTCAGAGGGGAAACATTACACCCAGGCAGGTATTGATCTTCTTGTGCAGCATGAGCCAGTCAGTGAACTCATATTGCACTGATCCTGATGATCTTGTCTGGATACTTTTCATGTCATGTGGAAATGCCCTTTGTTTTATGTTATGTTTTTGCAGTAAATTTATAGTTAACTCTTTTAGAGTGAAAAAAATAGATGCGCATTCTTATCAGAGGTGGTAAAAAGTAATAAGAAATTAGACTTGGGTGGAACTGTAGTACTGCGTCCAAATCTTTGGTACTGCGTCCAAATCTTATTCTGTTAAAAGCATGTTGGAAGCATGAAGCCACAAATATATACATATATAATTGTGGCTTCATGCTTCCAACATGCTTTTATTTTTATATATATAGTGAAAATTAAGAGTGTATTCAAGTAAAAAGTAAATATAAACCACAATTATTATTATTTTACATTAAAGAAAACTTAAACAGGGCATGAGCTAACCATACTCATTGTAACTTAGACAAGTGAGTTTGCATTGTCTTAACCCTTCTCAACAAATTTGGTGTAGTGAAAAATGGGCAGTTTCATTTTTGGGGGAGTAAGAGTTCACAAATTGTATTCAATAGTACTTAGATAAAGCACCAATTTTCCAATAATAATAATAATAATAATTTGAAACAAGAGATTCCAATAAGTGATTGTAATGATTTATGATTTGACACAACACAGCTTCCAAGAAAGACCTAATCCTCTAGGAGCAAAGATGGGCAGAGGATCACCAGTTTGGCAACAAATACATGAGAAAATGTCTTAAATGTTTAAAACCAATGTTCCTCAAAGAAACATAGGAAGGGATTTGTGCATTTCCCCCACAGTACATAGCTTAATTAAAAGATTTAAGCAATCTGGAAAAATTAGCTCAAAATGCAAAGGTGCAAATCTAAGATGAACAACTGTGCTCTTTTATCCCTCAGAGGCACTGCGTTAAAAAAAAGTCATTAATCTATAAGCGCCATAACTTCATGGGCTCAGGAATACTTAAAACACTACAGTATGTAGTTACATTTACAAATGCCAACTGAAACTTTACTATGCCTGAAAGAAGCATTATTATAACTGTGTCCAGGATCACCAGCATCTCTGGGCTCAGGGGCATCTGGGATGGGCCATCACACACTGGAAGCTGTATTGTTGTTAGATGATGTTTCAGATCTATTTTGGGGGAAATGGACGTGGATGCTATGAACTAAAGAAGACCTAAACTGTTACCAGCGAATCCAAATACCAGGGACTGTCATGGTATGGGTTCATGCCAGTGCCCTTGGCAAATGTAACTTTATGTGTTTGTTGGTGTCACACCGGCAGGACTGACCAGACGCTAGCAGAGTTAAAATACAAATCGTTTTATTAACAAGACTGTAGGGAGCAGGCTAAACAGGCAGCACAGAATTAGCAAAACGAGGCGAACAAACCAGAGGGAAAGATGAGATCGGAGTCTGGAAACAGTCCAGGTAAAAAGCCCAAAAAACAGTCCAACCAGGTAAACCAATCCAAAGGGGTTAGCAAAAGAGGAGAATCAGAAAAACGTAGCCAAAATGTCAAAACATGAGAAACGACAGACGAAAACTAGAGAGAGCACGTGGCAGTGACGTCACGGAGCTGGGTATTCTGGGAATAGGAGTTCGGGGGAGCGATGGAGACGGAGGAAGAGGCCGGAAGCGTGACAGTTGGTGATCCTTAGCCTTCAGTCCTAAGTGCTGCTTTGTACCAAATCATGACTACACCTGTTGAATCACCTGTTGGAATCTCCTGTTTCATATTATTATTTATTTTATTTTATTTTACCTCATTACCTAATTTGCCACTGTGTAATGGATTTTTTTTTTTGAAATTTGCAATTTATTGCTGAAATCGCTGCTTCTTGTTTTATGTGCATTTTTCATACTGTCCCAAAATAAAAAATATCAAACATTTAAACTAGTGCTTTTATTTTTCAAAAATAATAATTTACAAACACTATTTCCTGTTTTAATTTCAGTTTAACATACCTTTCCAACTTTTTCTGACTTGGGGTTGTCCTAGTAAAGAAGTACTAAAACCCATTTAAAGAAGCATTTAAAACCCTTGTCCATTATTATTGTGAAATTGGATCATTCGGTGTATGTTGCAGATGTAATAATGTGCACTACCAGTTGAATACACAAGAGGGCACTCTTATGTCACAGTACACCTATTTCCTGTTTTTCTTTGTTTATATAAGTTTCTGCATATGTCTTGTGTACTACTTTATTTATATCCTACATTATGCATGACTAGAGAACATAGTTGTGAGTGATTATATGACTTAGTACATTGCCTCTAAATGAACGGCCCTGTGTTAGTTCTAGGTTGCATCTGATGCTGGTGAGGGATGAAGAGGCGGAGTCTCAAAGGAATGCAAAATTCAGGCAGGCCAGACAGGCATGGAGGTCAACACAGGTAGAGGGGGAAAAAAGCAAATCTGCTTTACATTATATTAGTCCACACTATGGCCCCATTCAAATACAGAGACATTTGTCTACAATTGGAGTTGTGCGTCCCAGCAACATAAATTCATAGGAGTCATAAGGGGTTTAACTGTCCTGAACTGGAACTGAGACCAAATGTCTTTCTTATTCATGGTAATGACACTTAAATGTAATTGACTAACCATAAACAAACACCTGACTGTAATGTGCTTTACAGTTCTGTGAACTGATGTACAACATTCTTCCAATTGTCTGTATCTGTGTTCATTCCAGGGAGTGACTCTGTCAGAGCTCAAGGAGGCAATGAAAATCTTTTACCCTTCTCAGGACAGGGACAGGCAGTCAGCTGAGGTGTGCCGCTCCACTGAAGGCCTGACTGAAAGCCGCTCTTTACTTCAACAGGCTGAGCACCACTTCACTTGCTGTCAAGAGGAACTGGACGAGGTGGGCCGTGTTAATTTGGTCTCTTTGACTATGTGGGCATTCATGACTATATTCTAGCACTGTAGCAGCATTAAATAAGGAACATTGATTTGAGTATGGGAAAATGGTCCCAGAGAAAAACACGGTATTGTCCGTTTTTGTCCTGTGACGCAGTGGTTCGTCATACAATTAACAAGAGACATCTAAACAAGCTGAAAGAAATGGCAAGGAAATGATTAATGTGAGTATTGTACCTTGACCATCATTAAAATTACATGCAAAGAATTCAGAGCAAGTTTCAAAGATGACATATTTGTATACTAGGCAATATGAGTTTTAGATTCATATGTATATAGATTGTAGTGCTGTTTGGCATCTTCCTGGAAAGTTATTGAAGCTGAAACAGCCCTGATGTGTAGAGTGTAGACACAGAAATTTCAGCACTAATTTCAGAAAAGTTCAGCACTTTATTTAGAGTGTTCCTTTGTAGATGAATAAACTCCTAACAGTGTTTCAATAACCCATCAATGAAAAAAAGTAGTCCTATGCATAACCCTGACTTTAATCTAACCCTAACCTTAATCTCAATCCGAAACCTAATCCTAACCATGACCTTTAACATATAACTAACCCTAATGAAAACTAAACCCTAACGAACCCTAAAGAAAACCAAAACCTAGTTGGACCCTCGAAATAAAGTGAAAAATGACTGAATTCAGCAGATTATAAACATATTTTATTTACACAGTTAATTAGACATCTACCGAATGTATTTAGAGGCTTCTTTGCTGCTACATCGTTACGGAGATGTGTTACTGAGAATGTGTTGAGTGCTTATTTCATATCAAAAGGACCACTCAGAATAATGTCACTAAAATTGATTTTGTTTATTTCCAAATAAGCCTCTGCACTCTAAAAGAAGTATGTCCCTTTATCCTACTTATTAGCCTGGAACCTTATCAGCGTATGGTTTTATGGTCAGCATTTAGTAATAGTTTATGTTATATGATTGAAATGTGTGGAAAACTTGCCTCAACAACAGACAATGTCTCTTTTCTGTAGGAAGGTAATTATGGAAGAAAAGCTGAAAATGAAGATGATAAGTCAGCAGTTTCTGTGAATTATCCAGCAGGCGATGGGGCCTGTGGGCTTACTTCCAGTTTGATCATTTGCCTGGAATCATCAAGTATTTAACTTATTTTAAATAAATAAGTAAACAAATGCATAATTATTGACCTAAATGACAATCACCGATGGTGAAATGACTTAACGAGTGTACTTGTGATTTAGGTATTGAGGATGAGAATGAGAACACTACATGTGCTTCATCTCAAGTGAATGTCCAAGATGAGCATCAGACAGATGATGACAGTTTTGAACCAAGCAGAAGCATTTTCTCCTGAGGTAAACGTGAGTGTGCATGTTTATGGGTGAAGCAAATGTAAGACTGTTCTTCCCAGTAAAACCATATGAAATAGTCTCAGATTGGCAATTAACATGACAGAGTAAGCAATGCCTTGATTAGCTGATTGTCTTTTGACATTAGGTAGGAGAAACATTGGGAATGAAAATGTGGTAACTTGTTGATACTGCTTTGCTTCTATACTCCTTTATACAACTATAGTAGAACACTGCCCTAAACTCAGTGTAATAGTGTGAGAACATTCTGTTTAAATTAGTTGTCTAATTACTTCTGGCTAACACGACTAGGTGGAGTTCTCTAATTTAGTACTTTCTGTTGAGGAACACATGTTTACCCAGGAGGACAAGACTTAATAAGGATATTGCACCAGGAGCGAAATCCACCAAATTTGGAATTAAAATTGATGCAGTTAAAACAACAGGGACAAATTAAAGTGAAGACTATTTTAACGAGAAATCTACAAATTCCTGGGCTTATGGTGTTTAGTAGGATAGAAATAATAATTGGCCTTATTCAAACTAGTAGTCAAAAAGTAGTTAAACTCTACACTGAAAGGCTGTGTAATATACTGTAATATACATATAAACAAAGATTCACATGCACATGTATAAACAACGAACACATATGCATGAATACAGGCAAAGCTCCAGTGGTACTACTCATAGCCCCCCCTACTTCAGATCACATGTATACGGTATTTTGACATTCCAAGCCATGTAGGGCTAAACTCCTTGGCTTCTTTCCTCTTCTGTCCTTTTTCTCTCTGTCTTGGCCTACAGTTATAATCTCAGACTGACTCTCACCTTCTTAGCTGACTTCGATAAAGTATGAGCGCAACCTTAGTCTTGTCCAAATAAACAACGTTTTGTTTTGCTCCTTTTTTTATATCTAACTAGCACTAAATAGACCGACAAGAGGATCTGTTTTTTTCCTAAAAACTTAAATATGTACCGGAGTTGCAGCCAACCTTCCAGAGTTTGTTTGTCAGATCTTTGCACAGAAGATCTATTGCTATACATACGATTTAGTGGGTCTAAACAGATGACCCAAAAATGGAAAAATATTTGCGAATTATACTTGCACAGTGATTTACATGGAGGGAATACGTCCAAGAATGGACCCTCATATCTGTAGAAGGGGAGGGAGAGAAGGGCTTTAATGGGAAACCCAAGGGCAGAAGCAGACCTACTTGCATTGTAAGCAGAGGCTGGTTGTGGGTGGTAAATGTGGGCCGTGAGCTCATACAGGAGGAAAGTACAGTGAATCCCCCACTCTCTCTCCCACAGCTGCCTCCCTAAAGCCAAAGATTCCAGGGGAAGCCATCTTGTAATAGGAGTAAACTTCAATATAGCCTTAGTCTATATCAATCCATGATAATCACCACTGGTACTCTGTAAAAGTTATTGTTATTTTCCAGCATTATTCGCTGTCCGGACTGTTGGTCCAGTGTTTCTGACACAAGTCGTAACAGAAGGAAGGAAAGGATTGTTTTCTCTTTTGCACATTTGTCTGCATGTGTGTCTTTGCAACCTCTAAGTAACAGCTGTGGTGTGTGTGTGTGTCTGTGTGTGTGTCTGTGCGTTTTGAACTGTTTATAACTGGTGTTTCGGCACAAGTGTATGTTTGCCTCGTGATGTGATTAAGTTGTCAGAGTTGAACTTCCTTTTTCTTTTCCCTTCCTCAATTACTTAATGTACAAAATCTGACACACATATATATATATATATATATATATATATATATATATATATATAT
>CM067492.1:4125500-4206906 GCA_034552555.1 Semaprochilodus insignis | reverse complement strand
TGTGTGTGTGTGTGTGTGTCATCTACAGATTTATTTATTGATGTGCCATGTGTTCTGCATATATCAGCATGCAACCATACTAAGAATGTACATAGACTGCATACAACTAGAAAATATTGGAAGGCTGCCAGCCGGAAAAGGGAACTTACTGGTTTGTGTGCCCGAGAATGTAAAGAAAATGTTGTTTTCTCTTGTTTGCCTTTCGGTTTTGATGTCTTTGTAGTTATTGTGTTTTCCCAGAGTAAAGGGTGGGACTAAAACATCTGTAAAACCTTTTCCTCATGTCCTTTTTTTATGTCTGGATATGTATGTGTGTGTGTGTGTGTGTGCGTGTGTGTGCGTGTGTGTGTGTGTGTGTGTCTGTGAGAGAGAGAGAGAGAGAGGGAGTGAGATACAAAGAGAAAGAGGAGGGGAAAGAGTATGAATGTTGGGGGTGTATGTTGGGAGGGAAAGAGAGAGACAGACACTCAGAGATAGAGGGAGTGGAGATAGTTCATGAAGTACAGCAGTAGTTCTCTTGTTTTCATTTTTCTCTAATGACCACTGTGCCGTGAGGAGGAAGGAAGCTCTGAACGCCGGGCAGCTCCCGCACAGAGACAGCAGCTCCACTGCACTCTTCTCCACTTCTTTGACTTTTTCTCCGTCTCTCAGTCTCTCTCTCTCTCTCTCTCTCTCTCTCTCTCTCTCTCTCCTGCTCTTATTTCTCTCTGACATTTACACACACCTGTTGAGTGTGCCCACTGCGCTAGCTCTCATGGCCATTTCAGCAACTGTTCTCTGAGTGTGTTGCGGCCCGCTGCCAACCGGGTTGGTCACTTTATTTGGAGAGATGTCGTCCCTCTACTCGCGTAGCAAGGATCTGTCTTCTCGCACCAGGAAGTCTTTGTCGGACTCACCACCCTCCTCCCCATCTCCCAGCACCAAAAGCTTCCGAGTAAGACCCAGCTGTGCATGTTTAGGAGTTTTGAGACTTCAGGATAAATGTGGAAGTCATCAGTGTTGCCTGTAGGTTGTATTTGTAGTATTAGAGTAGTGTAATGGAATTGCTGTAACTGAAGTTCAAATGTTGAAATGTGTTTTAGAATCATGAAGACTCCTCTGCCTCCTTTTTTAGAGTCAAAAGTGCCTGCAGTATCTTCTGTTGTGCCATGTGAATGTGGTATGTGAATGACCAGTGGCTTCAGTTGCTCATATGACACTCAGTTGATTTAGGATTATGCTTATACTTTGTGGCAGATACCATTTAAAAGGCATATTCTTTCTTGGGTCATCATTTTTGTTTGTATTATTTCGCTTCCAAGATCAGAGAAATATGAAATCACATAAATGTCATTTTGGTTGGCAATGGTAAAGTGTGGTGTTTAACCATTAATAATAAAATGTGTACAATATATGATTTAAAAGTGTGGCACCAATTTTAGACTAGAGTTAAATTATCTTTTTTTAATTTAATATACCATGTTTCATCCCTTTTAGTAAACATTTTGGTGCTATACCTAGGAGATTTGTAGTCCATAACGTTAGCAGCATACTGGCTTTATGGTTGTGCAGTACATATCATCTATAACGATTGGGAAGGAAAATAGTTTGACTTAATAATGTGCTGTGAAGTGCTGTAAAATGTCAATTGATACTCTCTTGTTGTGTTGTCCATATTCTTATCCCTAAAATCAAGCAGAGTGTCAGTGGTCCTAGCAAAGGAAAAGGGTGGAAGTTGGTGGTTTTATGTGAACCACCTGCAGCTAACCCAACTCCCTGATGGAATGGCTTGCCGGCTCCACAGAGTGTAGTTCATTGGCCCTGCGGCGTGGGTATTGGCAGGTGGCACTCATATCTCAATGCTTGTTCATGCACCAGATTTTGATATGGCGCTTGCAAATTTGGTATTACATACTATCAATTTTCAAACTTTCAGCTGCACGCTAAGTAATGTAACCTCCTTCAGTACAGTGGTGTAAATGGACCTAGCAAAGAAGCACATGGTGCAGCAGTGGCCCATAATGTGGAGTATCGGTCAGCTGTGTAGCTACAGTCTCAATAGGAGGGCACCTGTGTGTGGTAAAAGACCTTACTGGCACCATGAACAGAAGACCACACCAGGCCAGGTAGAACGTCCATGTCCCTTGTGTAGAGGACCATGGCTGGAGTGATGCCTTTTGGACTTTGTTCCGGTGATGTGGGTCACTAGGATGACCAACCTTTAAGGGAGAGGGCAGCTGCCATGGGGCACACAGCCTCTCAGGAGTGTAGAAGCTTCTCTGTGCTAAAGGCCTTTAGAACGCTTATGAGAGATATTCAACCCCACTAGAAAAAGAAGGGACTGTTTATGTTGTTGTGTAATGTTGTAAGTTCTTCTTCAGTTAAAGTGTGTGTATATGTTTATATATTCATGATTATTATTAGTTATTCTGTGCCAGATTTGGGGGGTAGCTAGAGTGAGTTGCTGTTTGGTGACTATGAGGAAAATGGAGTAGAGATAGAAATGATCTGTCCCTATTTTCAGTTGCTGTTGCTATGGCATTTCTGCTGTGGTTCAATAAAAGAGCATTTCCAAGCAGAAACTGACTCTTCTCCTCCACAATGCAACGATATATAATGTTTTTTTAATAAATGGTATTCTCTTATTTTTTCCTCTTTATTAGATAGAAAAAACTTTCTTCTCAATAACAGTGACCATAATTGACCAAAGCCTTATAATTAGCCTTATTAATGTTTGATAGACTAGTAGCTCACTAAAAACTTTGCTCTGTTTCAATAAGAAGAGTGCTATGGATTATATAAGATGAAGCTAGTATGTGATGTGATGAAAAATTATGTGAATACCAAATATTACACTACAAGAATGATATTCTAATATGGGTAAAGCTTTGATTGCATGAATAATGGTTGACAAATATTTGCAAAAGTATAACATGCAATTGTGAAGAGATTCTGAATGCATTAATTAAGAATCTGCAGTGCAGATTGCCCAAAAACACAGTAGCGTACAGTTACACTAAAATGTTGTATCCAGTAAACATCTTATTCGTTTAAAGAGCAATAAATAGCATGCGATTCAATAAAACATACATGTTAAGACAACTAGGTTAGCATTACAATGTAGAGAGAGTTTTTATAATATTCACTGCTAACTGATTTAGGGGTCACGAGTTGTTGCTTTTCCTTAAAACAAATCCATTCTTTGACAGACTTGACGTATTATTTGCCATTTAAAATTGCCATTAAAATCTTTGTGTATGGCATTTCTAGATCTCAGAAACACCAGATCAGTGGGAGAAAGTAACCATTAAAGGCAGTGTTGCTGTGAGGTCATGTGTTTACTTCAGTGAAAAGAAGCTTGTAAAGTCAGCAGGTGCTGCTCTCCAGCTGTTTTGGTGAAGAAATCATTCTAAAAAAGGAACTGGACTGCCAAAGTTTCAGCTGATTAGAACGGAACCAAGAAAACTGAGCATTTTAGGATTTGTTCCCTCATCCATAAAACACTTCTTAGATCAGCCCACTAAATTTATATTGTGTAAATAAATATTGTATTTCCACAAAAGATATTATTTAAAATCTGCTAACGCTAACATTTGATGAATTAAAAAAAAACTGACATGTTTGCTCTAATCATAATTGGATTTCTTTTCCATTACTTCCATGCATGGGCTTGAAATTTCCATGAGGAGGGTGGACTTATTTTGGCTTGGTTTCCTTGGAAGAAAAGGGGATAAGCATGTGTTTTATTTTTAGGGTGCCTCTAGGCAGTGTTTGCTGGTGCCTTTTTGCTTTCTGTCTGACACAGCTGTTGTACAAAGGCATACCGCTTAAACAAGTCCACACACTTGTCAGGCAAGGTAATAGGTCTTGTGTTAGGGTAAGAGAAGATCTGAGAGATAATTAAATAAAAGAAAAAATGGCTAAAAGGAGATTATTTATGTAGAGACTGACAGACATTGTAGCTAGAGCCTGGAAAGGTAAATAAAGGTGGTGTGAGAGAGATGGGAATCAACCCTTGAGACAATGGAGAGCACAAAAGACTTTTATGGAATTGTGTATTGGAGCACTCTGTTTGGATATACTGACGCTCATATTTTCCATTTTGTAAGCTGGCAAGACGACCAACCAACTTTCAGTGGGGGATGCAGGGAAGAAAAGAAAAAAGGGCTGCACAGCAGTGCTTCATTAGGTGCCTTATTCTCTTAATGTTTGTGAATAATATTTAGACAGTTCTCTGATAGCTGGGTTTTTTTAAGCTAGTGCATTCTGCTGCTTACATTTCTGTTTATTCCTCCATTCATTTAATGCGGTGTTATTTTTATGTGAGCAGTAAAAAGTAAAAATTCCCTCTAGATCAGAGGTGTCCGCAAAGGTTTGCAGGTATAAAATGAAAAATAAAAGGACTGAGAGCAGTGGATTAAAGAAATCAAGTGAAATCTAATTTGAAATTAAGCCCCAATCCCATTTCACCCCTTGCCTCTAACACTTAGCCCTACCCCTGTTTTGCACGTTCATGTCTAGGGGTAGGGTTGTCCGGATAGGGTAGGACGAAGTGTTAGGGCTAAATGGCCCTTCAAGCGGAGATTTTTCAGAGGCACACTCGGAGTGCTATGAGAAAATTCCCAGAATGCCCTGCGAATCCTTGGCAAGATAGCCGCACAAGCAACCAAAGAGACCCATAAATGTATTTTCTCTGTTAAAAATCCATTGTATTGTGAGATAACCATTGTAAAAGCGTTTTTTTTGGTCATTTTCTTCATAACACGCATAACGTGTTGATGTCTCGGTCGCTACCTAGAGAAATTTCTCATTCTACCTTAAATGGTACAGCAACCTCAGGTACCACCAGAACGTAACTGCTGCACCAAATGGCTTTTTAACAGTGAAAATACATTTATGGGTCTCTTTGGTTGTTTGTGCGGCCATCTTGCCGATGATTCGCAGGGCATTCTGGGAATTTTCGATCATGAAGCCGGCGATTAAAAAGCTAAGTTCAGCTTCATATCACTGTATCCGGTTCTTGAAGGGCTGTCCCATTTCATAGTGGGAAGGTTTCAACCACTAGGGTTACACTCGAAAACAAGGTTTAGGGGTAAAAATAAGAAATTGGATTGGGCCCAAGTGTGCTCCTGCTTGTATGGTATTAAATCTTGCATCCACATTGGCCCTTTGCAGAAAAGATTACATGTCCCTGCTCGAGATCTTACAGACTTCAATTCAATTCCATTCGACTTTAATTGTCATTACACCAATACAGGGTGGTAGAGTATAAGGAAACACAGTCAGGCTCCAGTGCAGTTAGTAAGAAAAAAAATAAACCAATATGTGCGTAAACAGTAACATTAAGACATGTGCAAAGTGTTTAAGAGCAGTATCTGTATGTCAGAATGTGAATACTAGAACTGAGGTGCAGTTAGCATACGCAGGAGGCAAAAACAGCTTTGTGTAAGTGTACATGTGGGAGAGTACAGCGTGCTGAGGTTGCAAAGTGTGCAGTTAAGTATGTGGTTGTAAACAGTATACAGTATAAGATATATAAAGTGTACAGTGCAGGTAGGAGAATAGCAGCTCAACGTTCAGGTGAACAGCTAAACAGCATACAGTACAGATGTTCAGTGTATAGATAAATAAAATACACAGCTCAGTTGTTCAAGTATACAGGTTAGTTAGAGTGCAGTGCAAACAGTCCTGTGAGCTAGTGGAGCCCAGTGTGTGGGCTGGGGTGATCAGGGCTACATCAGTAACAGTCTATGATGTTGTAGTCATGTTCTGATAGGTGCTGCCGGTGTGACCAGTTTGACCGGTACCTCTTTCCGGATGGCAGAGGTTGGAACAGGGGATGGCTGGGGTTTGAGGGGTCAGAGGATATGTTGGCTGCTTTCCTCAGACATCTCTTGTCGTAAATGTCCTGTATGGGTGGGAGGGCAGTTGCAGTGATGTGCTGTGCAGTCTTTACCACCCTCTGCAGGGCCTTGCGCTCAGCAGCAGCTTGTCAGGATGCTCTCCATGGTGGATCTATAGAAGTTGCAGAGGAGCTGCTGTGGCAGGTTGACTGTCCTCAGCCTTCGTAGAAAGTGGAGTAAAATAGACTTCTAAATGTGATTAGTATAACTTCAAATTCTGGTCCCACCCATTCATACAGCAGGGATCAAAAATACTCTCATTTGGGGCTCCTCTCAAGGTTTCTTCTTTTTTTCAGGCTGCCTTGCTTAATTTTAATTGCTACAATCTGTTCAAAAGTTTTGGGATTACAAATGTTTTTAGTCATTTTACCTTCAGTCGCATGCATATTTTCTTCTCCAGACAATGGTGTCAAAAACACATTTTTGACAGGAAATTGTACATTTTGAAATTAAAATTTGGACATTTTCAGTGCATTTGCTGCTATACTGTGTGTATTTTATTTAAATATGGTTCAGACATTTTCTGTAAGTCAGAATCAGGAGAATTTGATCAGTAATGCTTGCAATGAATGTGCTAACAAAATTGAAATTCCACAGCCATGCAGTACCACATGCAGTCCCTTTCACAAATATCTACGTACCCAGTTAAACATAAGCAAAACTTCTATTAAAACATTCTTAATTGATCATCCCTTTGATCTTTTATTCAACATATATATTAGCAAAATTCTCATCTTTATTTAAAGTATGATTATTAAAGAAAAATACAATTTTATTATGAATGAAATATCTAATATCTGCCCAGATCCTTCAAATACTGTGATCTACATTGTTGACTTTCCCTCTTCTTGTGTGGGGTAGTATAAACCTATACGTCCTCTTCTCAACAGATTGCACATGCTTTAAACTTCTTAATTATTGCCCTCATAGGGGAAATGGGCATTTTCAATGATTGAGCTGTTTTCATATAGCCAACAACATTTTATTGCAGTATTTTCTGGTCTTTCTCATAGTTATGTAGTACTAAACAAATGTGTTTGTATGTTGTTATGTCCCTATAACATGCGTTCTAAAAATATTAACATGTTCGCTTTAACACATGACCTTAATATTCAGGCATTCCGTATTGTTGCTGTATCAAAAACTGTGTTGTGTATTTGACAGTTGTTCTGTAATCAAGTCTATTCTATCAAATCAAATTTAAACTTTTGTGTATTATTACACCCCTCCTGTTGGTAAATCTGTGTGGGGATGTCTATGCAGTGGTCAGTAAATATTTCTGGTTTGTGGTCAATTGTCAACTGCTGTGCTGTGAGCACTGTGGTTAAGAAACTTGCAGATTGTGGTAATCAAGAGAACCATGGGCCTACGGATAAATAAACCTCTGCATGTGCTGTTGGCAGTAAGTGTGTGTGTATGTGTGTGTTTGTGTGTTTGTTGTATATTGTGGTCTACATGTGCGGTCTGTGCGTGAATTATTACTGCTGCAGCTCTCATGACTAGGGTGTATGTGCTGTGGTCAGTATTTATTTCTATGCTGTGGTCTAGTCGTGTTGTGCTCTGGTCAGTGAACAGCAGGCTCTCAGGAGAAGGAGGCTGCAGCAGGATAGTGTGTATGACCACATAAGGACATGCCTTTCTGCCAGTGCTGTGTAAACATTCTTAGAGCTCAGAGCTGCACCTCACCAGGGCCAAGATGCCTGCTGCTTCCTAGTTTACTTTCGCTTAGATACTGTAGCACTGAGCCAGGCAGTAAAATCTGCAGTTGAAAACCTGTAAAACACAGACTCACTTAATCACTCTTATATATGTTCACGTACTGTATGTGCATGACATGGCCAAACATGACTCTTATACTTACTGCCTTTATGCCTTTCGGCACTGTTATCCTTATTGGCCGATGATGAACTGGAGGAATGAATGTGGTGTAATTACTTGTTTAACCACAAACTCAAAGCTTTTTTCTTCTTTTAAACAAGAAGTAGAGAGGCTCGAGTCACTGTGCTCTCTTATTGTCCTTTTTTGGTGTTGTAAGGTCTCTGTCAGTTTGAGCATCAGATCGTTTTTTTTTTTTCTCTCCATTGTATAATCAAGTTTAGTGTGGATGTGTCTAAACAGGATGTGTGCATGTGTATCTGTGTTATCTCTTTCTCTCTCCCACTCCGCTTTTCTTTTGCTCCCTGGCAGATATCAATCTATAAATTCTGGGAATGTGAAAATATACTTTTTCTCAGTACCCTGCCTGCTTCTTCACTGACTTTTCTTAGCCTTTGTTTCCTTTTCTTTCTTCTAGCCATCAGGTTTGTTACTATACACATCCCAGCTGGAGGCAGCTCTAGATTCTAAGTAGCAGCTGTAGTTTAAATCTGAATAAAAAGTGCACATCAAAGTTGACCTGAGATTAAACACTACTATTTATCTTTGTCATTTACTAACTTATTAATACTTTTAATTTTGGGCTAATATAGCTGAACATGTTTACACCATAGCTGTTACCTACTGCATACGCAAAAAAGCACAAATTATTTGACTTTAAAATAAATTTCTATTTGGGTACCTGTTGAAAGCTTAAGAGTAACCATGCTGTGTTCCTGTGTATATATATCATTTTATTACCTATTTTAGAACCAAATTAATACAGATTAGCTTTCTTCATTGCTTCTTGTTTTCTTCACAGAATTTAAAAAATGTTATCTTTAAGACCACCTTGTAATCCAAAGATTTTACGCTCATTCACACAAATATCTCAAGTTAAAGAATTGTATAGGTGCAAAACTGAAAGTAACAGATAAAGATTATTCTGGTTAATTGAACGAAATGTCAAGTAATATTCCCATTTTAGACATTTTTCAAATGCTAAGTGCCAGTGAGCTTACAGGATACATTTGTAGTTTGTGGTTAATATCTTTTTTTTCTTTGAATGGAAAAATGGTGTCAGCAACCACTGAGTTTGAATTTCCCTTGTGTAAGTCTGTTAATGTATATATACATGGCAGACATGCAATGTGAGTAATAAATTGATACTGATGAATATTGTGATATTTTTTTGCAATGTTAATTATTACATTACGAATACATTACATTACCTCTTCTTAAATTATTTTTGTATGATGGAACACTCCAGGGTAGAAGGGGAAGCAGGTAATTTACATATTAGTTTTTTCATGTTGGAATAAATTAATAAATGCTTATTTATAATAATGAAAAGTAGTTTATTATCATAAAATCATGTTGAAAGCTATTTAACTTGTGTGACTTTCTTTTGCAGCATGATAGAACAACTAGGTGAGAACCGAACTTTCTATTAACCGTTCATGTTATTTTACTAGTTTAAATTAAAAGTACTGCTCTGAAATTATACAAAAGATGCTGAGCAAATCTCTGCCCTCAACAGGTCAGATGCCAGTGGTGTGGAGGGCTCATCAGACAGGCCCAGTCGTACCAGCTCATACACACGTAGAGAGAACCGCTTAGCTTCTCTGAATAAGACAGATGATGACTCCACCAGCAAGGACTACAAGAAGGTTAGTAAGCACACTGCTTGTTACTGTTTGATTAAATATGTGAGTGGTTTCGTTTATGATTTGGATATACTATAATTTTCTAACATGTCCTAATGTTAATATAAAGTAAACAAAATATATTTGGCTCACTTCGGTTTTACTATGTGCCAAATTGGTCTTCTAGGTTATAATAACAAAGATCTGACGTAAATTTGATTTTACCAAGCAAGGGAGGCTCATTTTGGGTCATGGTGGGCCTTAAACACACCAGTAAACCTGGGAAAGAATAAATGAATTGGATGTAATGTGTTTGAGCAACTATGCTGGCTGTCCATAAACATCCCTTGACTGGTGCTCTAGGATCAGAAGTTATTAGGGAGTTAACAGAGTTAAAGTTAAAAAAGGAGTTGACCAACAGAACAAAACCAAAAAAAGTTTTTCAGTTGTTTTTAGTAAGGGTGTGAATGGTGATTTACATGGAAAATTGATTCCTCATATTGATGGAGAGCATGTTTTTGTATGGTTTTGTGTAGAACCTTTTAGAAATGTTTTTTCTATTGCTGTGATGTCAAACCTGTAACAATAGAAGAATTCCGACATATTTGGTGCTATAAACTATAATTTAAAACCACAGAATAAGCAACTTCCTTGGCTGAGGATACTTATGGAAGTCTGAATTCTAAGATTGTTTATTTTATTTTGCCAGTTGTATGAGGATGCCCTGGCAGAAAATGAGAAGCTAAAGACTCGTCTGGAGGATAGCAAGCAGGAGCTCGCCAAAATCCGCTCACAGCTGGACAAAGTGACACAGGTGAGAGCACACTAGGCCAGACTCCAGGGAAAGAAAAAGAAAGCGAGGAAGAGAGATTTTCTCTGGCTATAATGATAACATGGTGTCTGGAGCTAACTAATGAGATTTTCATTTGATAGATGTCTACCTGGAGGATTCACAGTGAAAGCAAGGATGATCATATCCTGATGAGCTCAGAACTGATTGTTAATTAGTTAATTAATAAATTAATATGTAAAAAAAATGTAATAAATCATATCAATTGGGTTTTATAGCCATGCACATGCTTGTTTCTCAGGATTTTTTTTATCTTATGTTTTCTTCTTGTCCTACCAAGGTTAATTATTCATGTCATGCCATTTTATTGTTTCCTGCTTCTGTTTATTACCTTTGTGTTTCAGAGGCAGAACAGAATATCAGAGAGGTCCAGTGTGGCTGAATCAGAGAAAAGGGTATATCAACTGTCTCTGTATTTTGCCAAGAATCTTGAGAATCTTGTGACAATGTTTTGGTGACAATAGTCCATAGCCCTCTCAGTGTCTATACAACAGTGTCTACTGTACATTTCATGTTACTCACTGTTTAATTTACAGGTCTATATGGTTCTTAAATTAGATCCTAACTCAGCAACTACTAAAATAGTATTTTTTATCTGCTAAAACATATGGAAAGTTAGCATCGTGCTGTCAAGACAATTGTAAATTTTCTTTACAGCCCATGGTTTATCTATATACAGCATGTGTTATAAGCCAGGACAGAAGGTCCTTAAAGAAATAGTTCAGCATTAAATGGAAAAAAAAATCTTATTAACATTATTTGTCACTTATAAAAACCCTAGAGGCAGTTGATCAACCATATCTGATGTGTGGAGATGTTAGGATAGTGTTGCTAACAAACTGTCACCAACTGTTCAGTAAATACATGCCCAGAAATGTCTTTCAAATGTCTTTGCATCCAGAACTTCATTTGTTTTGTACAGATAAACTGATGTGGTTTAGAACACAGTATGACTAACTTTGTAAAACAAAAATAACTTCTCATGGGCGAATGGTTGGGCAGCCATTATTACTAACTGGTCTACATTATTAAAAGATGTGCAATTTTTGCCAGACCTGTTTGATTGCTTGGTGTGGACCTGAATAGGTATGTAAGTGTTCACATGTCAAAACAGACCAAAGAAAAGTTTGATAGTCCACACTCAACCGAGTCAGAGTGAAAAAAATTTGCTTAGAAAAGTAGCAATAAGAAACATTCAAACTGACATTTAGTCAGTCACAGAGCATAGTAGGACCAACAATAAACCATCACTGAGTGGTTTTTTTTTTATATAATTTTGTGGCTGGTCACCTGCAATGAAAGTTAATACGCTGGTCATCATCAAAATTTGCAAATGTTGTGTTTTGATGCTGGTATGCTGGTTAACCACTCACTTAAGCTATGTAAGCAGCTAAACCAGCATCAGACCAGCACTAGTCCAACTTAAACCAGCAAAGACCAGCTTCAACCAGCATGGAATGCATGCCTGTTCTGTGCTGATTTTTTTTTTAACATAGGTCAGCGCTTTGTGCAGTTTAGTTAAAGTGAAAATTTTCTTTCAGATATAAGTGTTCTGACCTCTCAAATAGTGGCATGTCATCGCCTAGTACTTTGAAAAGTGCTCGTTCAAATGCCATCTTGCCCCTGTGGTTCTGAAGGCCCTGCTTAGGACAACTGTGTATTTTAGAATATTTGGTTTGCAAGCTTCCTTGTAATCATCAGATGAAATATCACTGCACTGAATTGCACTTATGCACAGTTTGCATGTTTCTGCATCATAATGGAATTGGTGATAGCATACTGAACTACACCTAGATTTATTTGCTCTGTTTACTGTTTATACACAAAGGAATGCACCACCTAATTTTTGTAGCTTTACATATTTGAAGTCTTTACAAACTCAAGGGGATACCTGTGATGTTTTGACATACTAAACGCCCCTTGCAGTACATCTTGGAAGCGGAATAGTACTACAAAGCTGGGCCCAATACAGATGACAGTGTATATATTAATTTATAGTTTAAAAATTTTTGGATAAGGTCTATGCTTTTTTTTCTTGTTTATGTAGTTTTTCTCTGAAGCTTTTTTTGCCCATATATTTACCCAGATGAAGATGATTGCAGTCTAAGCCCAGTGTTTGTTAAAAACATTAGCCTTGCATCTCCATTACAAAAAGCACATGTTGGATATAAAAGAGGTATTGATGGTAATTCATGTTAATTAGATTTTTCACCATACTTTTCATTTAAGAAGTGGTTTTAAAATGAAATGTTAATGATTTCTTTTTTCTTGGAAAAGGAAAAGCAGGCATTGGAGAAGAAAGTCTCGGACATGGAAGAAGAACTTAAGGTAAGTGGGTAACTATGCTTCTATAACATGCATGTGATTAAACCAGTTTTATTTTAAGCCAGTAAAAATAGCATGCTGTGTTGTATTGCAGCTAAGCTAATCTAAGGCAGCATGTTTGTGTTTTTACGTATTTTGACTAGAATTAGCTGTTTACAATTTATGCTGACCAATCTTTTAGTATGCAAATGGTTAAGCTAGCTAGCATATCTAGCAAACACCAAAGCCATGAGCATGTGCTCTTGCCCTGTATTGCTAGTCTGAGACAGTGCTTGATAGCCTCACAGCATCCTACAGCTGCAGTAGTACACGGTGACCTAGTTCCTGCTACAGAATCCATCAGACCCTGCTCAGACCCTGGGACACAGCATAGTCTTTGTTCACATTCCAACAATAATTGCACAAAGTTGCCATTTTGAGAGGCTAAGAAGCACACAACACCAAAATACAATTTGACAGCTCAACATAATTGGGAAATATCTGCATCAGCTGTGGTCTGCTAAGCTTAAGGGAAGAATGGGATTCTAGAAAGCCTTTGGACTGCCCTAGTTAAAACTCTGGCCAAAGACAGCAACCAAGTCTGCTACTTTAGACATCTGTGGTGCAGTTTCAGAGACATTAACATTGTAAACTTATTACAGTACACAAATTCTACCGTACTATTGTAATTTTCAATCCCCCCCAAGCCCCCCCGCCCCCACACCAAAAAAAAATTGAACAAACACAGAAACCATCATAATTTAAAATGATTGAATATTAATTATTTGCTAGGATGCTAAATGCACTCACCTGATATGTGGAAGCAGCAGGAGCTTGTTTAACTGGTATATATTGTCCCTACTGCCTCAGAAGCCAGCCCCAGTGAGGTTTCGCTGTGGCTACCAGCCCTGAGTTGATCCTCAGCTGGAGTAGGGGAAAAGGGGGGAAAATGGTGAGTGGCCAAAACCACTACTGGTTGCCTGCTCACAGACACTCATTCTCCACAAAAAGGCATGAACACACATTGGTCACTGCAATACACAACAGTGTGTGACAGCCTGATCACAGTTTTTCTGTCTCATCACGGGAGGTCGAAAGTTGATTGTTGTTTTTGATACATTGAAAATCAACAGCAGCAGTTTTATAGGTTTAAATAAGTGTTCTGCAAAATAATGTTAATTAGTGGCTGCTAGCTCACATTCTTTGATAGTCATTTTGTCATGCATGCTCAAGCTATTTCTTAATGAGACTAGTCCTTGAAATCCATAATAAATTATTTCATGCTATGAAGACAATTTTACACAGAGCTATAGGATCTGTAGGGAGCCACAACCTGGCAATGATTAGCATGTTATCATTTTGGCAATTTTTTTCAGTTACACAAACTTGTCAGTGCTGTTTGAACGCAACTAACCTGTTGTCACAGTTTAATTTCTTGAACTGAAGGAATAATTTATTAACAAATAAATCCCAAGGGAAACTCAATAGAGAAACCTGAGGAGGCCTCTGACTATTTTTGCAATGTAGGCATTTATCTAAATGGCCATCTGCTTTTGGCTTTTCCTCTCACCATTCTTATTAATCCATGCTTTAATCAGCTCTCAAAGTCCGGCTCCAGCTTCGGGCAATGCATTGTGGTGCATGCTTGCATGACACAAATTATAACCACAAATCACATTTAAAAGTTAATTCAAACTAAACCCGTAGCAGCATGTACGGGATTATTCCGATAATGGCACTAGGCTACTCAGTGCTGGATGGACTTCAGATATATTTAGGGTCATTTCACAGTCAGAGATCTGGAAAAGAAACCTGGGATGGTGGTCCCAGATCTCTGGCACAGAGCACGAAGAGTGCATCGGGTGGTGTTCTTCCATAACAATGTTAAACCACAGGACTCCTACCCACACTGATGTAGGATCCCACTGAGGTTAACCACAGATCCCTCAAATGTCCCATATTATGCAGTGTTGAGGAAATTGTTTTAGTTTTCAGCAGGCGCGCTGTATGATGAAAACTTTTCAGATTTCCATGTTCAAGCATGAATGACATGGACACATTTCCAAAGATATTCGCTTTTATGTTTTTAGGCTGTTGTTATAGATCAAACAAAAAAAAATATCACATGCCCAAAATCTACGTCATTCCCACTCTTGTTTTTAATGCCTGCTTTGCATCATGGCTTGTAATATTTGTTGTATTTGGCATATGTGACACTGTGGTACCTCCTACTTCCATCTTTTGTCCTTTTCCTTATTATCATTTGCTTCATGGTATTGCACAGCACTTAACCTTTGATATGTCTTCCTTAGCTCCCTTTTTTGTTTTGTTTTCCACACTCTCAGGCTCATTCACCCCAAATACTCTTTCTCTCTGTGTGCCCTCCTTCTTTCTAGACCCTCCCTACGCTGGCTCGACTGCGGGCTTTCCGCAGGGCCAATGAGTGCCTCCTAGCAGAGAACAGAGCCATGCTTCGTGTCCTCACTCGCCTTGCCCAGACAGCCTCCCTCCCTGAGACGGAGGATCTTTAGTCCTCCTCTCATGCTCTCTGCCTATCTTTCCTCCCTCCTTTCCTCTGCCACTCCCACCTCCTCTTACTCCTCATCTTCACTGCTACCAGGCAGGTCTTTGTATTGCTTTCCCTTTCACCTCCACATAGCTTGATTCACTCTCCTTTTTTTTTTTCTTTCTCTTTTTCCCCCACTCTTTCACTCTCTCCCTCGGGCCTGAAGAATGGCAAGCCCTCACATTCTTCCTGCAGCCGATGCCTTTGAAGATATTTTTAGCAGTATTTGCGTCATGGCTGAGAGACTCTATGACACTATCCAACGTGTCATGTTCAGCACACTTTTGCGGGATAGAGGCTTTATACTCCAACATTATGATTAATAAAGCAGCTTAATAAATAAATCCTCACATTTTACAATTGGAGGTTTATAGAAGATGGAACAGATAGAATTAGTGGAAGGGGTTAAGGCTTTTTCAGGGGTGCTCTTGTGTCTTCTGGAGAATGTGGAAGTTGAAGTCCTACCTTTTTTTTTTTTTTTTTTTTTTTTGAAAAGTCTTTCCACTGTCATCTCATTAAGGCAAGTGTGTGTGTGTGTGTTTTGTTTGTTTGTTTGTTTGTTTGTTTTGTGTGTGTGTGTGTGTGTGAGAGAGAGAGAGAGAGAGAGAGACAGAGGGAGAGAGAGAGAGAAACAGAAAAAAGAGAGAGAGAGAAAACAAGAAAGAAACAAAGAAAGGGATATTAGGGTGAGGATGTCTGGGTTAATTTGAAAGAGAACTAGCACAAGCAGCCATTGTTTTATCTAAGATTTGTCTTTATATGAAGTCATGAGTGGATGTTTTCTCTGCTTTCTCTGCCTTACTGGCACAGTTATTTTAATCCCTGCAATATTAGGAACAGATGACCCAGATTGCAGAGTTGGACCTCTTTCCATTTAAAATTTGCACAAATAATCTACTGTAAACTACAGCGCCTTCCAGATTTATTTATTAGTGAAGATGAGCAAAAAAAATGCACCCCTGCATTTATCCTCTTTCTGTGAAGATAACCACTGAAAGTTCTTTTAGAATGCTGAAGAAGTTGGAAGAATACATATGCAGGGATCTCAAAACATTCCTAGAATTTCCATATTTCACAGTGCTGTAATTTAACTGTAATACTTGGAGAAATGTTTGTCTCTCCATGTTCACAAAACATTAGACTTGCTTCTATAATAGAACATCCCAGGCATGAATACTTTTTTTTGTGGAACTCTAGTTTGACCTAATTTGGTACAATGATTCGTATACAGTGCCCTCCACAAATATTGGCACCCTTGGTATACAAGAGCAAAACAGGCTGTAAAATTGTTTATACGTTGATCTTGCATTCAAACTATAAACAAAAATGTAACCTTTATTTGAAGAAATCATTTTATCATGAAATATTATTTTTTCTTAAAGCTTTGTGTGGCACAATTGTTGGCAATTCTAGAAACTATAGT
Organism: Semaprochilodus insignis; assembly: GCA_034552555.1. Taxonomy (NCBI): domain Eukaryota; kingdom Metazoa; phylum Chordata; class Actinopteri; order Characiformes; family Prochilodontidae; genus Semaprochilodus; species Semaprochilodus insignis. The sequence continues at coordinate 4,190,381 of CM067492.1, read as the reverse complement.
ATATTGCTATTCTGACTTTATGTTTTGTAGTCATCTGAGTGATTAGGAACACAATTGTTAGAAGTGATTTCCTTACTCATCTGACACTAAGAGAAAGATCAGCGCAGTGATGTGCCACAAAGGTTGTTGAACTACACAATTCAGAATATGGCTAAACAGTTGTAAATCCCCTTTTCCACTATCAGGGCAATTATTAAGAAGCTTAAAGCAACTGGGGTTGATAAGAACCTGAACCCATGAATTGAACCCAAGTATAGTGAGTAAGATGATTTGATTGGATGAAGAATTGAAGGATCACAGCTGGGGAATTGCAAACATTAGTTAGATCTAGGGGTTAAAACATCTTATAATCTGCAATTAAGTGGTACCTACCTAAGCACAAGTCAGTTTTGAGAACAAGGAACAAGTCCACCTCTGAATGGCTCAAAAAAAAAAACCCTAAATGAAGGTTTTGGAGTGGCCTAGTCAAAGTCTGGACTTAAATCCAATTGAGATGCCGTGGCATGACCTTAAACAGGCCATTCATGCTCAAAAACCCTCCAATGTGGCTGAATTAAAACAATTCTGCAAAGAAGAGTTTCACATCCTCCACAGAGATGTGAAAGACTCATTGCCAGTTATTGCAAATGCTTAATTGCAGTTGTTGCTGCCAAGGGTGGCACAACCAGTTATTAGGTTTAGGGGGCAATTACTTTTTCACGTAGGACCAGGTTGGTTTTGATAGCTTTTTTCCCGTGATAAAAGAAATCATCATTGAAAAACTGCATTTTGTATTTACTCAGGTTGTCTTTGTCTGATATTCCAATTTGTTTGATAATCTGAAACATTTAAGTGTGACAAATGTGCAAAAACAAAAGAAATCTGTAAGGCGGCAAATACTTTATCACAGCACTATAGCTTAGAGAAGAATGTCTTTTGTAAGATTTGGGATTTTTTTCAATCATTGTACCTGAAATAGAGTTAGAATTATGCTCATATTTTAGGGTAAGTAATAAAGAGTACTTTTTACAGCCCATTTTGCTCACGTTTTCCAGGGGTGACAATAAGTATGGAGAGCACTGTAGTCTCATTTTGTCTGAGTATTCTTTGATCCTCCCCATGCAGATAAATGACTAAATGTGCATGTGTCACTCAAAAATGTATATCTCTGTGGAAATAATCATTCTAAATTTAGTTCTTGGGTACTAATTTGTTAAAAAGGAAAATCAAAAATCGGTTTATGTTGCATCTGAAAACTAAAAGTAACGTTGTAGCCTTATCTGCTCATCATTATCGAGAGTAGTAAATTCTTGGGGAGCACTGTTTCTTTATAATATCTTCATGTAAGAATTTGAAATGAAATAAAATCTAAATATTTTACAAACCCTGATAATGAATTAACTGATTTGAACATATCTATCTATAGCATCGTATTGGATCGTTTTTACTTGCCACTGCTCAACTTTATATAAAAAAAAATAGATTTAGGTCATGCTCTATTAAAGTTCTTTCTCATCTCATTGTCTGTATCTTTCTATGTGTCAGGTTTTGACAGAACTGAAGTCAGATAACCAGCGACTAAAGGACGAGAATGGGGCTTTAATCCGAGTCATCAGCAAACTTTCCAAGTGAGGTCAGGCCATGAGTAGGATACACACCAAGAGACCGGCTGAGTGGCACCTTGCATTATTTCTTCCACTCACTGTCTACCTTTCTGGTCTTAAATGGTCTCTCTCTCTCTCTCTCTCTTTCTCTCTCTCTCTCATGGAAGGATACTACAAAGATACAGAACAACTTTAGATAAATCAATATAATATTTACTTACATCTTCTCTTGTTTACTTCTTGTTTGTGTAATTTCGTAGAGGCCAGGAGAGATGGATAGATAGGAAGTGTGTTACCTACTACCTTTGCTGAATGTTTTTTTTTTCTTCCAAATATTTATTTAATGTTTGTCTAAAACAAACCTAAAATCCTAACAAATGTATTTTACAATGCTAATGTTAAAAAATGAAAAAAAAGAAGTTGTAATTGCATCACATATATTTAAAGTGGTATAATGTTAAAGCACAGTAGTGCAGTTCACAGCACTTTGTTTTTAAGCTTGTTTATGACACAGATATATTTATCACAATGCACTGTAAAATCCTAAATGGGAAGTGGAATTTTGTAGCATATGCTATGTACTGCTGCCATCTGCTGCCTTTACTGTGTGTCCTGTGATAAGAGTTGACTAGGTATCAGGTAATTCTTAAAGTAAAAAAAAAACAGCAAGAAAAACTCTGTAACCTCGTTTGGGCACACCTACTAATAGAAAGATTTTCACTGTTTTTTCTATTTTACTATAAGCATGAAGGACATCATAACTGTAAAGTGAAAGCTTAGAAAAGTCAGAGACCAGTTTCCAGTGTAAATGGCTATACCATTTTTTTTTGTTTAACCACCCTGTGCTGTACTACAGCTTCCATTCTTTTTCAGCAGACTTGCCTCCAGTATCTCCAGGGGTATTTTTTTAACTTCCAAAAAAATGAATAAGTAAATGGCTGTTTAGGCTGGAAGTTGAATGAAATGGAGTCAGTTAAATATACTAAAGCGAAATGTTAAAAACATACATAGACTCAGGTATTCAAACTTGTGAATGTAGAGATAAGTTTAATTGTTTCCCATATTATATCACTTAAGGCTATGGAATTGTGCCAGACTAAGGGAATTTTATTTTCACTGATGTTGCTTTAAAATACGAGGAAAAAGTAAGAAAGATATGTCCAGTTAAGTTTTTGTTTAGTAATAGTTGGATTCCGAGCCTAGTCTGGGACCAAAGGACTTAAAATAAACTGTCTCTAGGATGTTTTGTGTGCATTTTTTCATCACTTTTGTCCTATGAGAATATAGATGTTTTCTTTTTTTTGGAGTTTCTAAACCTACCACATCAAACGAGTGATGTTTCATAAGCTATTAGTGTTATGGGCATGTTTTACACATATAGCTGCAAAAGTTAATGTCAAACTATATAAAAACAGATTACAGCACCAATGTTTATGAGTGGTTTGTTTTACAATACATTTATCTGTGGACTTACCTTTGGAGAAAAGTGTGATCTGGGAAAAAATTGATTTGAAAGCATTAGATTAAATTTATAAAACACAGTGTGTTGGTAGTTTATGCTGTAATCTTGTAATATAAAAAAAACAAAATGGGAACAAATGAAACATTAACAGGTGTATAAAAAAGCTGAGATGACCAGTTTTAATTAAAAGGCTTTTATTTTTTATACCTTGTTTTTAGTACAGAGCTGGTAATACATATGATAAATCTGTATTGAGATATTTGGTTCCCGTGAGGTCTTTACAAGGATTGATAATGCTCATGTACTGTCCACCAGGGGGTCATGGGAAAGTCTGTGAGGAACATATTTTCTTATTTTCTTTGCAAAGTATCTTATCAAGGGCTAAAGCATGCAATTGGTCCACACTAGGCACAATGTTACAGACATGAACACACACGCACAACACTGAGATGAGAACGTAGCCTGAGGACATAATCCTGCAGCCTCCTGATTCAAGGAGCAGACCACCATAGAGAGAGAAAGATAGAGCAAGAGAGAGAGAGAAAGAAGAAAACCAATAGGGCTTTTCATTTTGATAACAGATCTACAATATAGGCAGATCATGGATCTGGTGCTGTAAGGGAGTTTAACAGTTGTTTCCTTCCCTCCCAACACAATTTGACCTGACACAGTAACTTTTGAAATTTCATTTCTGGCCAAGCAAGAGCCAAAAATCTTTTTCCATTTGGTAACATGAAAATGAAAGAAGGGTATCTACAGAAGACAACAAAGCTGCACAAAGTTGAGAGCAAATTACAAATACCCCTCACATGACATTGTTTTTTTACATTTTCAAAAGAAAAATTCCAAAACAAAAATTAAACATAACTTTTCCGTTCTTTACTATTGCTCTCAAATATTTTTGTTTCCACAAAAACAAACATAATTTAGTTTGGATTAGTTTAGTCTCTGTGAGTGACATCTAGGAATGTTCCTAATCATTGTCCATTGTGCATGCAGCCATATAGGCAGATGGCAGTGCTCAGTTCACAAAAAAAGAAATGAAAAGTTTAAGTTAAAGGGCCTATGCGTTATTGTTGACGCATACATACACCAGGCAAATGCCTGAAAGTTATATGGGAAGAATATGCATATTGAACATATACTGGTTCCCCAAAAAGCCAAAAAAAAGTAAAAGGTGAAAGTGCCCATACTGACTTTTACTTACACACACACAAACACACACACACATATACATTATATATATATATATATATATATATATATATATATATATATATATATATATATATTGCACATTAACATTTGTATACAATCCTCATACATGCTTACTACAAACAACAGTTAAACACCAATTATTGTAAAGTAACAAAGTAACTTATCACTTATTGTGCAGGACACAGGTGTATTTGCAGTTCATTCATATATGTTGATAGCACACTTTGTGTCAAACCAAGGCAGTTACAAATAAAAACAAACAAAAACATTCTATTAAAGCATTCTAATACATAAAAATGTTCCTAAAAATAAAAAAAATATACACATCTGTTAGAGATACTGGCTATTGCAGGTTAAACTACTGTTGCCACTAAAATAGCATTTTCAGGTAACAGTGTTGCCCCAAATCTTCACAGACTAAATGGAATGTTGAGGAGATACATAGGCCTATGTGAAAGGAGACATTAAAATTATTTTAAGAATTTAATCTACACAGCTGAGCTCCAAAGAATTAGTGCTCAAGTCTTATGGCTTTCTTATTCAGACCCACACACACAAACACACATACTGTTATTGGCTAGTTAAACGCTGTAATGAAGTAACATGTGGTTATAGCATTATTATAAAATAAGCCATTTAATTAACATAGATGTTGAAAAAAGGGGACCCCGAGTTGTACTTTTTCCCAAAATGCAATGATACTACTGTGCTAAGGCAAGTCTCTTGCCTTGGTAAAAACCGAATTAATTTGGTCCAAAATAATCACGTTAAAATGACAGAAATGGCAGTACACGTGACTTCTCTTATTGGCACTGATTGTGAAAAAGAAAATAGCAAAAGAATCAGTCCTAATCAAAACATCGAATATTTTAGCATTCAGACCCTCACACTACATTTGAATATTAAAGAAAAATATTATGAATTGGACTTGGAGCCCCAGTGGAAGTTTTTACTTCCACAAATGCATTTGAAATACAAGACCAAATATTATTATGCTGCCAAAAGTAAAAATAGGTTGTTTACAAATAAACAAATTAACTTGTAATTGGGATAATACAGTTTATCTGTTAAAAAATGTTACAAGTAGACTTCAAGCAAGCGGCTACATTTTAATTCTCTAACAGTTCACACAAAGCACTAAACATCTTTGCTCATGATGGGTAGGGATGGGCACGATCAGAAAATGAAGACTAGTTTAGTAGAGTTCACGTTCTCTCAAGTATCCACTCATGGAAAATACGTATTTACTTCAGTTAGAAAATATACAGAGCATCTTTTCCCTCCCCTTTTTTTTATTAAAACGACAAATAACACCTACTTACATACACAATATATTTTTGCTTTGTCTCTGAAACATGCTCATCTTTTTGCTGAAACATGCAGTATCATTAAGTAAGAACTATGCATATATAGGCAAAACTACACACCAATGGTTGGTGGTGGTGGTGGTGGGGGGGGGGGGGGTGTTTGTTGTATTTTATTGGTATTTTCAGAACTAAAAATGGATAAATCTGAAGGGACATACATTATATTAGGAATAGAAATATTGATTGATATATGGGTCGCAGTGGAAGAACAAATGAATGAAAAAATACAGAAACAAAAACACTCGTTCAGACTCCCAAGGAGACATAAACTGCACTCAGACTGCACTGTGTCAGATGGAAATACCTGCTATTTCAGAGTCTAACAATATTATTGCAATAGAGTACAGCAAGAGCTTTTTGATAATATCTTGAAGGTTGGCTTACAGTGTTTCAAGTATACAAAAACCTTCTCAGTCTGAAACCTGCTCATTCGTCATCTAATGATGGGTCTCTAAACATATACATTTGGTCAGGTTTTTTTAAACCTAAAGTGTTACATGAAAACATTTTCCATACTGTGGCTTGTAGTTATTTCTAGTTGAAATTCCCAGTTGGTGCATAGCTCCATGTATTACATGAGTTTTCATGATGTACCACACATGTAAAGTAGGCTGTATGGTGTGTTTTAGGTGCCCAAAGAGTAGTAACATTTGTTTAGTTTGTAAAATGTTTCTTTTCAGTGGGAAGAGATCATAATAATAATAATAATAATTAGTGCAACATTCCAATAATACATGTTATCAGTTTTTTAAAAAACAAAATCTGGCAATACACCAGATGACTTGAATAAAAGATGCACCATCACATAAGTAGACAGTTGAACTACACAACCAAGACCCGCAGAATATAGCTATATCCAGTAGTGCAAATAGTTTTAGCAGTTTGGTAAGCTGTGTATAAAATACACATATAACAGTAACCCACTTTCAGACCCTTTCATTTCATTTCAAACCGATAATAAATAATGAATAAGGAAGAGAATAATAAATACAATGAGAAAACCAACATATTCACACTGAATTATGAAAACTGTGTCTAGAATATTTAAATGCTATAAATAATAATTAACAAAACAAAGTACTAGCGCTATGGCATGCATTATTGACCTAATCTTATTTTCATAGCACAAAAACAGTGTACTCATCAAAATTCTGGAAGAAAGAATCAATAAATTAGAGCATTTTCAAGTCATTTAACAATGAATGAAAAATAAATAAATAAATGTTTTCCATTTAAAGTGCTCAAGCAGAACGAATGTGTTTAATGTACGAAAACCAAAACACATGGATTTAACAGGAAGGCGTCCCTGGCAGTCAAGAATTGCTTATTTTATAATGTTCAAGGCTTGTATCCTTTTTTGTTAGAAAGACAGACACAGGATTTGTTATGAGACTGTGGGAAGGTCCAGCACTGTAGGAACTGTAGGAGCACGCTTGTTGAGGAGATAGATTGCAGGCAGTAGTTTTGACACTCATCTGACTTCTTTTCAGTCAGAGGCATCCAGTCCAAAAATAACACCCCCCTCAAAAAAATTATCCAAGTATCATAACAAACCATTCTCCCCAACCTTCCAGATACAACATGTAGGATTAAACAAAAGACCTGTTTAATTTTATCCTTGTTACTATAGAAGATCGAGGTTAATGTTATAATAATACGATGGAGATGGCAGTTTGGGTATCTTTCTGGTCCTTGGACTGATATTTGATCTTTTGCACACCCCACGTGCAATCTCATCAAATATAACTACATGTAGGACACTGTGACCTATAAGCTAAGTAAGCCTATGTCTAGAAGGCAATAATAATAGTTTTATACTTGCAACTTCTGATCTGTGAATATATACTATTCATTTTGATTTTACATTTCATCTAATTTCAAAATGATTAAATGGAAACCAAACCTTTTGTAGCTTTTTCTATATATATATATAGAGAGAGAGAGAGAGAGAGATTTTTGTCTGAACTCATATCATGCAGTGCTGGTTGGATGAATAGAAAATATGCAAAACATACTGAGTGCGTGAAAGGGAAGGTGAAGAAGTGGAGAGGTGGCAGTGTGCATGGGTAAATGGAAGCTTTACTTCTTGGCAGTGAGGCCTGCTAGCTCAGCGTCCACTTCCTCTTCGGGCCTGAGAGGATGCCACTGGGCGATTGGCCGTCGCGGGTTGGCAATCATGTCTGACCAGTGCCTCAGCGCCGTTCCCTGTGCTTTGCTGCCCACCCAGATTTTACCAATTGCATCATTCTTGCCAATCTTGTCATAGTCCAGCACTGTGATCACGGCTTGGATTTTCTGTGGAAAAGAGAGATTTTTAGCATTATAACACATGGTCATTGTTAGGGTTAGACCAGGGGTGCATATTTCAATAAATAAGTAAAGTTTAACTGAATAAATAAATTAATCAACACAGTACAAATGAGTCACATAATCTGCTACTTGCATAGACTTCAGATCTTCATAGTAATTAAAGATGGGGTTTAGCTTCCTGTGGATGTGATCTCCAATTTTATGATGTTTGAGAATCAGCAGATTAATCAAAAAAGAATAATAGTTTTGGACATTATAGAGTTGTATGCAAAAATTCAAGCTTCCCTTTGCAGAGTTTGTTGATTTTCTTAGTGAACACGAGTACACATCCTCTACAGAGGACATGATTCTGCACATTCTAGTGCACAACTTGTGATCATTAGCTGAAATAATGTTGTATTTTTTGGCAGTATGTTAAACTCTTATACTCAAATAAATGGAAATTGTGCACAGAAAATGCCACATTTAAAATAGACTACAAGAATATATAACTTGGGTGTGACTGGGGGTGTTTAAAGTTTTGCCCACAACTGTAATGAGGAAGATATAACATAAATCTAATCTTTGTCATTGGAGTAATCCATAATTTGTGTTACCAGATGTGCAAATGTGACAGCATGAGCAACAACAGTTTAAGCTGTATAGATGATTTTGATTGTAGATAACAGAAAATCTATATAGATTAAAATATAGATTATAGGCCTGCACTTAAAATTCCATTTTAAACAATCTGATGCACACTACCTCCACGCAGCAGTCCTGACACAGCCTAGCACCAGTTTTTTACCTTTGCAAAAAATGAACTACAGTAAACTGTACAACTAGCAATTTTACCCTAAACCACATCTTTGACTGCCAAGTCGAACATGAATCACAAACTTTATAAAGAATACAAGAAAAGACAACTTTGTCTTTGCACTGGTCTTGCATACCTGCATCTGGTCCTGCGGGATCTCAAAGCTGAAAGACTCATTGTAGTATGGATTTAGGGTGTTCTTCTTCACTGTGGTTTTCTTCTTCTTCAGTCGCTTGCCATTTTGCAGCAGGTGGATCTTCACATAAGGATCTGCAACCATTCAGAAAGTGAAATCAGCTAAATATCTTTAATTCACATTACAACCTTTTCCATCAACATTAATATTGTGGATGTCAAAAAGACCAAGACCTCCCTCAAAGTACAGTGTCACAAAAAGGGCAGACTAATGAAAATTTAAAGCTCTTTTGCAGCTGAACTAGAATGCAAGAAATACACTAGAAATAGACATCATTCCATGAGGTTTTTTTTTGTTCTCTGAGCTGCCAGCAGATGGCAGCGGTGAAGCCTGGCTGGCTGGCATATATGGCACTGCAAAAGAATGAGAAGACTGCAGAGTCAGCACCTGAGCATTACTTCTGCATGACTAAAGCAGGCACTGAGGTGGCATGAACACATTGCACCAGCTCTGTTTGCTTCCCTGTACACACAACACATTTCTATAACAGCTTAACTTATGGCTAGCATGTCAGTCAATCAATAAACAAGCAAATAAATTATTATTCTTATTATTACTATTGTTATTGTTATAATAATAATAATTAATAACAATAGTATTAATATTATTATTATTATTATTAATAATTATCATCATCATCATCATCATCATCATAAAAAGAAAAAGGTAAAGGTAATTGTACTGATATTGTACTGGCTTTTCATTGTACTGGTATTTATCACAAGCTTTATTAAAGCTTGAACAGAATACTCAGTCGACAAATTTGATACTGCTAAAATTCGTTTTCACCCACTCTCTGGAGACAGAACGAGAAAAGGCCTTATGTGTGTGTTTGTACCTGACAGGCCTCCCACGTCCATCTTCTTTAGGTTTTTAGCCTCCAGGATACAGATGGTAAGTTTCCCAGCAGTGGGCACATAGCGCAAAGACACGCAAATATCACCAAGCCGCTCAGGCTGTGTGGTTTTGAAACAGAAAAAGGAAGGGTGAGCCATTGTTAAGGCTCAGTATACACTGAGATGCAAGTATATTGGGTACTACTGTCTCGTACTGTGTTGTCTCCTTTGGCCCTCAGAACAGCATGCGTTTGCCTGGGCATTGTTTCTGTAAGATGCTGGACGCATCATGGATATATTACCAAGTGGAAATAATTGCATTATGAAGTTGCTTGCTGCAAGTGCTCTTTTCCACCTCATCCCAAAGATAAAAAGAGCCGCTGTCATGTGATATTGCATTAAAGGTGACAGCCATAGTGTGGATAAACTGTGGACATGAAGGGATGACTGTGGTCAGCAATGCAGATATTCAGATGTCCACATCTGGTGACAGAGGCTCTAGTGTGTGCCACATCTGGTGACAGAGGCTCTAGTGTGTGCCAGAAAACATTAACACTGCATTCACCAGCCTCTTGACACCTCCATACACTCCATACACCGAAATCCAGTCCTTTCATCAGCATGCTGCAAAAGGAAGCTGGATTTGTCGGTCTAGCAATGGCCCAGTTTAGATGCTCCTAAGGCCGAGGGGAGAGGTTTGTTGCTTGTTGCTGACAGCGGTGATGTCAGTGGTCTTCGGCAGTTGTATCCCATTCAATTCAAAGGCATTCTAACCACCTGTGTTGAATTTGAAGGTGGTGTGCTCACTCCAATAGGTAACTGAACACCAATAGGTAACTGAAAAACTAGTCTACTGGATTTACATCACACACCACAATAATGTGACATATGGATTATTAGAATTTCCATCTGTGTCATGATCAACTCAATATAACTGAATGAAACCATATACTCAAACATGAGCAATTTCAGTATGTATAACACTGTCATATACATACTGACAGTTTACAGTAAGGCAGCACGCGTAAGGGCACATGATACATACATAAGCTCTTCATGGCATAAATCTACATAAATATTTATAAACACTTATTCCAACAGATGTCATTTGTCATAATGGCTGTAACTACCAGCTTTAATACTGAGATGATAAAATCTGTAATATAAAATGTCAGGTGTTAACATTACGTTGTTTTGACATTTTTATAGAGAAATGACAAACTTCGTAGCCATGCGTATGTCATAGTGACATAACGCTGCCAAGTCAGGCTGATTGAACAAAAGTAAGCTATGGCACTTCTGATTATTTTTGTTCACCATTAGTAAGATAAGTGATGTTGTCATCATTATATCACTGTGATATATTTTAAACTACAAAGTCCCGTAGTACAGGATATATCATTTTACCCCAAAAATTGCCATAACACATCCTAGCATCAGAAAAAAAACCTGATGTTACCTGGGGTCAAAAGGCCTGCTAAACAACAACTAAAAATGGGGAAATTCAGAAAAAAATCCAAAAGTATTCACAATTGTGCACAATTTCTTTTTTCACTGTTCAAGTTTAAGCAAATTTGTAATATAAACCATATTAAGGCCTTGGTACAAAAAAAGGTCAGATTTATTTGACCGTATTCCTTCCATTGGAGCATATGTTCAGACTCTTAGAATGGATTTGATCTATACAAAGTGTTTGTCATTGGTAGTTTTTAGTGACTGTGCCTGCTTGGGTGCACACTGTCATTAAAGCAAAAAAGAAAGAGAGCAATACTTGTAATGGTAGCTGTCTGTGGAAAGCGGTTCAGAGCTCCTGAACACTACTCAGGGGCTCTGCCGGACAAGCTACCAGTGGGAATTTGAGGAGGACCCAGATACTAAGCAGTCAAAACGTGGAACAGAGGAGAAAAACCGATAAAATAAATCAAAAGACACACCTCTGAACTTCAAACCCAGGCTGCCACACTGGAAGACAAACAGCCTACCGCTCCGCCACCAGGGTGTTATAGCTAACCTTGTAACAGTTGGGGAACAAAAGGAGTGGGAACCAAATATAGGTGGGGAAAAAAATGTGTACCGCACAAACCCACCTGAATTCGGGAAAAGTTGGAGCGGGAAACAGGGAAAGAAAAGGACGCCAGGGGAGACTGCCTACCTCCTAAATTTACAGAGGTTTAAACCTTGTGAAACTCCCAACAAAAATAACCAGAAATCAGGGATGGAAATACTAGTAAAATATATAAACAAAACTAAGGAGGGGACAACAGCTTTCGCCTTCGCTTGAGATACTCTTGCCTACATAGCAGGAAAGAGCCAGAGAAACAGAGAGAGGGATGGGAGAACCCTCTGAGGAACAAACACAGGGATGAGGGGGAGAGCGAGACCTCACAGCCCTCAGCATACAGGAGAAAAGTTGTTGTGTTGTGGTTTTTTTTGGTTTGTTGTTTTTTTTTATGAAGGGGAGCGGCAACACTCTCAGGCAGCAAGAGCAGACCCTCACGCAAGCTTGGTGTAGCAAAGAACCAGCAACCCAGACTGCTTCCTGAGGGATATAAATAGCCTGTTCACCAGGTGCAGGGTGTTAGGACTGATTGCTGGTTCGCCACTGCCCCCTGGCGGCCGGGGTAACATTAGCACCCAGGCCAGTCCTTAAAATACTAAGAAATTCTAAAATTTACATTCAAATTTAACTCAGATTGTTATGCTAATGATATAATTTATTATGAAACCTTTGTATTAATTTGGAGTACAATGCAAAGTAAAAGCATTTTCACCGATGTTCTTAGACTTTTGAACCCACCTGTATGTGCATTTATGATAGACAAAGCTATTGGAATAAGCCTGTGGATTGTTCATGTCATTTGTCATGATGAGCTTTTGTAGGTGTTTTGCAGCATTACTCATAACATTACGTTACAGTAAAGCGTCACCATTTTTTCCAATTTCCACACTGCTGCAGGTGTGACAGCTCAGTGTACTTAGAGAAGAGTATACACTGAACTCTTCTGTGTATGTGAGCCAGGAAACAATCTGTTAGTTACCAACACTCTGTGTCCACAGGATTAAAAAGATACGCGATCCTTGACACCCAAGAGAACCCTGTCATAGACTCCTGGTCAACAGGTCCCAATTATGAAACAGAACTAGAAACAGAGTCTTACCTGACTGTCCCAATAATTTAAAATGTTAAACTTTCTATGCTTGTGTAGGAAACATGTAGTACAAACAAAGCTTAATGTCACACAAACTGTACTCCTTCGCAATAATATTAGTTTAATTCTAATAATGAAGTGAAATCATCATTTAGAATGCAGGCTAAGAAATTTAATCAAATTACGGTTCCAGGACTGTTGAAGGCTGAGCTGAATGCTAAACGTGGCTTACCTCCTCTTTCTCAGCACTGTCTAGGTCCCTCCATTGCTCAATGGGTTGGGCCAGATCTAGTGTATTCATGGGGATCTTCACCTCGCCAATCACATCATGTTTGGAAAATCGGTCAAAGTCGTAAACAGACATGACAAGAGTCTTTCCACCCATCTCTTGAAATGGAATCTGAAAAGAATTAAACACCTTGTGATACCTTAATCAAGTAAAACTGGGGGGAAAAGCTGTACATTTTGATTTTATTGTGCAGTGAGTACAATTACTGTAAATGTACTCTTTCATATTGATTTAGAATCTGCTGTCAGACTGAACTAGTACTAATAATAAAGCAAACCAATTGCACAGTACATTTTGGAGACTTGCACTGCAATAGTTCACTACCTTAACTTAACTGCTGTTAGTGAAAGAGCAAATTAATATGACTTTTTCAAATTATTCCAGCTTCTGCAAGCCAGTAGGAAAAGGCTTTTCCGTAGTGATGAATTTCTTTTTTTTAAAAGTTGAAAGTACATGACTTAAGTATCATTTAAAACTTTTTGCTTCTTTACAGGCAACGATAAGTTAAAGAGGATGGCACAGTCTCTATCTCAATCTGCATTTAAACTTTGTACACGGAGTACACTGGGGGACACTCACATTTATAATGTTGACAACCCACTACAGAAAAAATCAAATGCAAATAATATATAAATAATAATAATAATAATAATAATAATAATAATGGTCGAGTGTCACCAGCAAGCCGAGCTTTAAAGATTCCTGTAATGAATTCCAGCTCGCTGGTGCTTTGTAGCTAAAAACAGATTTTTCCGGTTCAATAAAAACTCTCAGCACCTGAAGGGTGATCCAGTTACTGTAACGAGTCTGATAAGTAGCTTTAGATACATGAAGCATTTCAGTGATATATGATGGCATATGGCCAGCAACAGCCTTATAGATAAAAAGAATGCAATGTGTCTCCCAAAGCACAGTCAGAGATGACCAGGCAACCTTTTCATACAGTATACAGTATACAGTGATGGGTGCTATGGGGTTCACCAGTATATACACTTAAAGCTGAGTAGTGTAGAGAATTCTGTTGCAGATGCATATGTGTATATCACATTACTGTAATCCCAAGCAGACAATAGTGCTGCTTCAACAATCATTTCCAAGCTTGCATTGGAAGATACATTTGGTTTTTGTACAGGAAACCAGGTTTTTGCCTCAATTTACACATAATGTTGTTAACGAGTTATTAAAAATGTTAATGTTAGAGATTCTGGAAAACACCATTTAGTTTTAAGACTAGTTTATTGTAAAAAAGTAAGTGTAACTGTAAAGCATTTAAAGAATACTGTAGGTTTTCCACTGCAGCACCAATACTGCCAGCCGAACAATGCAGAATGGTGTCATCAGTATATAAATGTACTTTGCATTTGACAATGAAGGTGGCAATGCCATTAATACGGATATTAAATAATACTGATCCAAGAATCAATGCAGGACAGACCCCCTTTGTTTACTGGTAAGATTCAGATTTACTTTGTCCCAGGGCCACACATTGCTGTTTATTCAATACGTAGTTTCTAAACCAGTTGGTAGCACTGTGGTCAAAACAAATAATTTGTAGCCATTTTAAAAGTAGGACATGATCAAAGAGTAGGAAATTATCAAAAGCTTTAGAGAGATCAATAAAAATGACTGCACAATGTTTCTTTCTACCAATGCAGTGAAAAGATTGTGTAAGATGAGTGTAGTAACTGAGATTGTGCTGTGTTTTCTCTGAAAACAGATTTGTAGTGGTACAAAACTGAATTTACACAGAGAAATTTGGCACTTTTTTCAGATACTGGGAATTCTGCATGATAAAATACATAGATTAAAAATGTAAGTAACATGTTCTAATGTAATCAGGGTGGCAAGCTTCAGAAAAAAGAGGTCTGTCCTCTCCTGTATTTTTTTGTGTTGATGTTGTTGAGGGCTTTAACTGCTTTGCAAGGAGAGAAAGGCTGAATTGTAAAAATACCATGAAAGTGGCTTCCATATTAGTATTATCAAATGAATGTGCAGCAGCTGCAAAATGAGTACTAAATGCTTAGCTTATCTCCCTCTGATCAGAAATCTGCTGAACATTAAATAACATACGAGTTGAGATAGACATTGATTTGTTTTGAAGAGTTTGAAGCTGAATACATTTCTTAGCTGTCTGAGGGTAAGCCATTGGTCCTTATCACTATTTCTTCTTGCAGGAGCTCATGCTTTATTTCTTGCATTGAGCAACGAAGGTATTGCAGCATTGAACCAGAGAGTGGATCTGTCTTGAATTTTAGCATTTTTATTTTTATTCCTGGTGTTTGTTTACCACCACTTGGAATGACTTTTTGAAACCCTATAGAAGTAAATTTGTCAGATTAAATTTATTAATGTTGCCTGAAAAGGTCACTCAGGTTTTGGTGTTGTTTGTTCTGTAATTAACTGCATTAGTTATAGATTTCCACACACTTCCTTCCAATGACTGTATGCATTAGTTCAATCAGTCATTAGTGAAAATCACCTAGCATTAGCATTTCCGAATTAATGTACAGCTATTTTATGTACAGCATGAGTGGGTGCAGAAGGAGGTCGGTAGATTCCAATTAGCACAACATTGTTATTATAGCCAGCATACACATTTAAGGCTGGAAATACAAAACATTTTTCTTCGGATAATGCATTAGGACATTTTTACCTTAATTGTAGATTTAATTTAAACATCCACACTGCCACCCCTTGCTTTCCTGTCAACTCTGCATAGATTATAATCAGTTATGGATACTTCTGAGTTAGTCACAAGTTGTTCTAACCAGAATTCAATCAGAACTACCATATCTGGATCAGTTTATAAGATCAAAAATATCAGATAATCCAACTCTAAAGGTTTAAATACATTATGCCGATGCCTTTTCTGTGTGTGGATCTGTTACTAACTCAGTAGCAAGTATAGTAATTTCCCGGTTAGTAAGACAGACAGGGGTGATTGGGATCGCTTAATATTAATCAATTATAATGAATATACTGCCTGAATTAATAAAAAGTTACAACTGCATTTCCACTTTATAAGCAAGAAATGACTGATCATAGGTCAATTGCTTGTGATTACAGGGATAGCTAAGTTATCATTTCTAGAATCAGGAGAACTTAGTTATCCCTGTAGTCACTAGCAATAAACCTTACTGAAAGTGCATTGCTGTGTTTGCCTTCTCCTGTGGTCCTGTTGACACAAATACCTGAAAGTGCTGATGTATATGGCTGAATTAATTGTCAGTCAAATAGTGTATGGTGATATGCTGAAAATATACTGGCAAGTTTGATTATCTCACCTTAAAAATGAAGGTCTCATTAAAGACAGGATTAAGGGTCTTCTTGTGCACCTTGGTATCAAACTTTTTCTTCTTGTCAGGGAGAATGTATACCCTGACATAAGGGTCAGAGGTGCCTCCACTGTCCATAGAGAGAAGATCTGCAGCTTGCAGGATGCCTACTGTCAGCTGTGAAGGAAAAGGTGACTCATTTTATTAAAAGAGAGTCACAATTAATGGATCCAAATTCCAAGCTAGGCCTTTGGAGACTGCATTAAAGAAGGCTTAAGGCACTTAAGTTGACACAGATCTGATTTTTTTCAGGGCTGTGTGGACACGTCATTGATTAATGAGGCCTGTAATGTGAACATAGTCTGAGAATTACTAAATAAACAATAATCTGACCTTGTTGTCAGAGAAGTCATAATCCAATGAAAACTGCAGTTTCCCAAGCTTCTCCTTCTCTTTTGGCTCCTCCTCCTCTTTCTCATCCCCAGTCATCCCTGTCTCAATGTCATCTTCATCATCATCATCATCCTGTTTCTGTAGAGACAAAAGGGGGGGGGGTTGCAAGATGAGATGATATATATATAGTTATAGTGAGTCAACAAATTAATGTCAATGAATCCAAACATAAGTCATTAAGTCAGTCATGGGGACCTACCTGGCCAATTCTCATCTTACCTAAGGTTTGCCAAGGGTTAAACCATTATATGCAATTGTGTCAGCAATGACACTGGTAGCAACATGACTTGATTTCACTATTTCTTTTCATGACACCATTTTAAAAAACAAAACAGAATAGAAGTAGAAGACCCACTCTCTGCCCAAACTGATTCCTTCATTGTTTGGGGCCTATCTGGTCAACAGAAACGCTTATAGAAAATGGTTTAATGAACTGAAAAAAAAGAACAAGGACTAAGGACAAATACACAAAACGCCCCAGCTCATTTTTCACCCAAGTTTCATATGCACATTTGCAGATTCAGGAACATAAGGTGCAGCTTTCACTACTTCAAAACACTCCACTGTGATGAGTGACCTAAATATTATCTTTTTGCACACTTTTAATCACAGTTCACATTTTATGTCATTAAGACCACTTGTAATTAAATCTTGAATGATATCCTTGTCTGATCTGTACTCTTGCACAGTTACTGAAAGTTCCACTAGAAAGCTCAATCATCTCGTTTACCTTCTTCTAGCCAATAAAATAAAATTACACTTCAACCTTCATCTGCTTTCTCCAGGAAGAAGTGAAATTATGTTACGGGTATAGATACAGGTTACTGGTATAGAAAAGGCTTAATAGTGGCAAATTCTAAGTTGTTGTTTGACTCACCAGAAAGAATTTAAAAAGGTTTGTCTTTAAAACAGAGTAGCTGTTTAATGCTTAACATTTTTGTATCAGCATCTGTATTCAACATTGAAGAAGAAATTAGTGGTAGTGGTAGTGAGCATGGTAAAGTGAATTTAATTGTTAATTTGTTCAGAAGACATAGATGACATCTTAATTTGTTGTATTCATGTTAAATTATATATTTGTTAAAGGGGAATTATGTAATACATTTACCAGTTTTATGTCACCAGAGTTTTAAAACCTGTTCGAGTTTAACTACTGGCTTTCCCAACAACAACGCCACAGCCAGTATGTGCTCCTCTGATATTTCCCTATTGGAGTGGAAAGTCTCTTTGTGCTTTGGCCTTTGATCCAGCCCACTTCCACCCCAGGCTGCCAAATATGATACAAATTGGCAGGCAAACACAGCGTGCTACAGCCATGGAAGCAAGCAATCGAAATTGATCAACAAAGATAACATTTGATTCTACCCGACCTGGGTTACTGAGGTAGTGAGTTTTGAGACAGTCAGTGAAGTGAAACCCATGCTAAGCCTTGGAACTTGTACTAGCTAATGCCATCACACTTACATGCCAGCACTGACTGATATAACTGTCGCACCAGAGAAGCGGACGGTCTGGAGAAATGGACGGTATCTTGGCAGCAACCAGCGTGACAGAACAACAGGACAAAAACCGCAAGTTTGACTCTACATGACCAGGTGTAAGAATGCGATTATATGTCCAGAATGAGTAATGTTACTCAAAGTTAGTACTGTGTGACTGAATCAATAGATGTGGCCACATTTCTCCCACTAGGACTCTCACTCCCTCTTCTTGTTCAGTTGCCTGTCCTCTCCATCCTCTGCCTCTCCTATTAGCGGCTGGCTATTTGACACCAGTCAGGGCACTTGATAATTGAGATCTGCTTTGGGCTGCAACAAGGAAGAATAGTATGCTGCTAATCTAAAATAAATGTGAAATGTTTTATACTATCTGTTAAATTGAGCAGTAAGCTATCGGGGTCTAGAAATTTTTTTTTTTTTTTTTGAGCAGCTGACTTTGGCTTTCGGGAGAACATGTAGGTAACATCAACACTTCTAAAAATCCACATGAGCCGATTTATGATTTGCAAACAATAAAAAAAAAAAAACATTACAAACCTAAGCATTAGCTGATCAGCTTACAGTGTAGTACTCATCACTGCTTACCATTGTTACCAAGTTTAACTTTCACTCGTTTGTGTATGTTCAGTGTCCTCAACCTGGCAACCTGCGTGAGTGTCAAGTCTGGCAGGAATGGGACAGGGCAACCAACACTCTTCGATGTTTAGAATTCGAACTGCAATACCTATTTTAACCGCTTGCTGTCAGTATTACATGCACTATATTTCCAAAAGTATTCACTCACCCATCCAAGTCATTGAAGTTAGGTGTTCCAATCACTTCCATCTAGGCATGTAGACTGCTTCTACAGACATTTGTGAAAGAATGGGTCGCTCACAGGAGCTCAGTGAATTCCAGCATGGTACCATGATAGGATGCCACCTGTGCAACAAGTCCAGCCATGAAATTTCGCAATAGTGCGCAGAGGTCGCCGACTTTTTGCAGAGTCAATCGCTAAAGACCTCCAAACTTTATGTGGCTTTCAGATTAGCTCAAGAACAGTGCGTAGAGAGCTTCATGGAATGGGTTTCCATGGCCAAGCAGCTGCATCCAAGCCTTACATCACCAGGCGCAACGCAAAGCCTTCCCAGAAGAGTTGAAGCTGTTATAGCTGCAAAGGGAGGGCCGACATCATATTAAACGCTACGGAATAAGAATGGGATGCCACTCACATGCATGTGAAGGCAGACAAGCGAATACTTTTGGAAATATAGTGTATAATACCTTTAAACTTCTGAATCAAAGTATAGGTTATTTACTATTTACTATCAAGACCAACATCAATATAGCAGATCAAGATTAGTTTCGTACATCTAGATTATTTAATTTTCGTAATTATTTTGGTAACATAAGGCTACTGGAGAAAAAGACTATCAAGTGATGGATAATCATGAGAAAGCAGAGCTTTAGAGTCGTAGATCTAAAAACTACACTATATTGCCCTGTTAGATCTGATCCAATCACCTGTAAGTGATATTATTGTAAAAGAGAAGCATACACAAGCTTAGGATCAGTATGTGCAGTGCCAAGCACCAGCTGGAGTGTTGCAAAGTACACTGCCACTGAACTCTGGAGCAGTGGAAATGTGTTCTCTGGAGTCATGGCAGGTCTGATGGAAGGAAAAGCTGCCTACTGGAAGGCACAGTGCCAACAGCAAAGTATGGCAGAGGAGGGTTAATGGTCTGGGGCTGTTTTCAGGGTTCTAAATAAGAGTAAAAAAAAGAGTAAAAGCATCAACTATATGCTTCCAACTTTGTGGCAAAAGTGAATGAAAGGCTCTTCTGCAGGTATGTATACATACATTTGACAAATAGTGTACACTGCACGTAGTAAATTGTATCTGCATTGTTTGTGAATGACTACCGATTAAAGACTTGAACAAAACTGGTGGGATCCAGTAAAAGGCCATAGAAACAGACCGAAATAAATTACAGTTTGTTAATAATCATAATATTAAATATTTATATTAATAGTCAAGACCCCCTCAGGAGAGCAGGTATTATGTGGGTGGTGGATCATTCTCAACATTGCAGTGACACTGACATGGTGACGTGTTAGTGTGTGTTGTACTGGTATGAGTGGATCAGACACAGGTGGGTTGAGCTGATAAAATGAATAAAAAGTGTAGATATATTGAGGTGGTTTTACTAATATGACTGATCAGTGTATATGTGTGCATGCCCTCAACTACACCACTGGTTATATTTTTAAGATATAACATATCTTTTTCAAAGTGGGAATGCTCCTTTACACAAGCCTGGCTCTAAGGTGAAGGAAAACGAGGACAAATTTTACATTTAAAAAAACAAAACAAAAAAACCCAGCTGTCTCATGACAATATTATTATCTTTAGGCACCTACGGTAAGTATTTTTAACTCCATAGTCGAAGAGTATCAATGTGTTCCAAAGGCTTTACAAAATTATTTTTTTGTGTAAGACAATCATGAAATATTACAAGAAGACATACAGGTGTTTGCTTGAGGAGGGAAAAAAGAAAACAAGATCAATTCAGAATGTGTCTAAACATAACATGCTTATATTGGAAGCACTCTCACTCAAATATTCAGTTACACATCCCCATAAATACCCATGCCTCTCACACAACCACACACTACATTTCATAATTCTTTTAAAAATTGTAATAAATGCTTCATTTGTGCATGCCAAGCCACAAAATGCAAAAGAGTCAGAATAAACTTTACTGTTTGCATCTAAGAAGGACACCAGAAAATCTCCATGATTCATGATGTATAAATTATTAATCCCTTATTTTTAACATGTGCTGGCCAAACAGTAAGATTTTTGGCATTGCTTTCGAAAAATTTGAGATGTGGCTAGCATTATGCTTCCAAACACAGTCATGCTGTTTGAAAATCCCAGTACATACCATCCAGGTTTGCAAAGGGGGCAGATGAACTAAGAAATGGTGAGGGAGAAATCATATGACAATATAAGCGTCCTTTGTTTACTATGAAAAAATTGGAAAGCTGTTTGGGGTTGACCAGATTAGCATCTCACAATGTACAACAACATTTACTAATTTAATAACTGCTTTATAATTTACAAAAAGGATCAGATTTCAAAAGCTTTGTGGTTCAGCTGGCTCACGACTGAAACTACTGCTCAGTTCACAGCCCCTTGAAAGATGCTGATCTGTCCTGCTACATAGCTCTAAATCAAAAGACTGCCCAAACTGCTTTTTGCATGTAAAACTGTTATTAAATATTATCAAAAATTGCATGTTTAGATTAGCTCATCCAGCTTGTTCTGGGGTGGTGAATTTTGCAGCAAGTTTATAATGAACCAGACTGTATCCACCGAGAAGGAATACAAAATAAATGAAAAAGAAAATCACATAATAAACTAATATTTATGCACAAATTAAGCATTAAGTGAAAGGTTATTTTCCACCCCACCATAGCCTTTCGCTATATTTGAAATGTTCTTTGCGCACAATGGGTCATCCAGAAAAGTTACTCTCAAGTCAAGTTGTGGTCATTCACTGTTACCTCCTTAAAGAGCATCTATTGGGCATTGCCAAGAATACTGCCTCATATCAGGTTTTTCTCAATACATTCCTTTTGGGAAATAAATAACTGGTAGAGAACTACATTAGGAATGTTATAAATTATGTATAATAATCACTTTACAGCTAAATTTAGCATGCTGAGAACATGCTTGAAGATTTCAAAAAATGAAGCAGAACTTAATTGACAAGTGACCAAACATACCCTTTAAACATGCATGTTAGTGAGGATTTGTGTGTTGCTCCTGTGCAATCATTCAAACTCTCTTAAATTGGAAGTAATTTAAGTTCATAAACAATGCATGTTTACTTCCAAAAGGTCATTGCTTTTTTTTTTTTTTTAATATAAGCTATTTTTTCTCTTACAAAACATAGCAGGTTCCTTTTTTTGTGCAGCATATCAAACTGGTGGGATGCGAAGCCCCATCTCCCATTAGCTCCTCAAGCACCCTCAGCACACCTGAGCTTGCAGAACTACAGCAGAAGCCATAGCGCTCATTCCCATAGCGATCCCCAACCCTCAGGCCTGAATGCCCCCTTGCCCTGGTCTACGCTTACATCGAGCGTCCAGAGAGGAGAACTGCAAGCTGTTTAACACCTACCGTGTGAGAAGTCCACCACGGTCAAGATACAAGGAGCAAATATAAGACATAAAGCAGGAGGGATAAAGAGACAGAGAGATGGAGAGAGAGGGACAGATTGAACTCATAACACAGTAAAGAAGGAAATAAGAGCAGTGGAAATTGACAGTTAATGGACACATAAAACATGAAAAATGACACATTTTGCATAAATATCAGAAATTCATGTTATACATACAAAGTATAAAATATTTAGCCAGCAGAATTTACAAATGAGGACAGCTCAATATGCCCAGTAACCATCAGAAAAATACACTGCCATGCCAAAAGTAATGGGAGAGTAGCATGTAAATTGATTGTGAAGTTGCATTACCTTGGGGAACGGCTTGGGAACACTCACACCTGTATAAGTTGGGAGGTGTTATCTTGTGAGTAAGGTTGAACACTGCCCAGCATGCTCATGGCAGAGCGATGTAAATCACTGGAGTTCAAATAAGGCATGATAGCGTGTGCCAGGCGGATGAACATTCCATTTTTGAAGTTGTGTGGACATTCAACTTGTAACATTTAACTTTAATTTGTAGAATTGTTGCCATACAATGCTATTTTCTTGTCCCATGACTTTTGGCATGTCAATGTACTTCAAAGCAGAGTTGGGGGACTCAAGTCACATGACTTGACTATAGTCTGACTCAAGTTGCAAATTTAAGGACTTAAGACTTGCTTGTCTAACACGACGGAAGACTTGACTCGACTTGCTATTAATGACTTGAGATGACCTGAAATGACTTGATATTTGCATTTTTAGGGATTTTTTAAATTGGGCGATTTCTGTTGCATGCACGCAAACCTGGCAACCTATCAGAGGGCGGGAGACCAGTAGAGATTGACGTACGAAGTAGCTCGTATACTGAAGCCTATACTATGCCAGAACTAGTGAGGTTTGGATTAGAGGATTTTGTTGTGGATAAAAGTAGTAAAGAGAGAACAGCGATATGGAGGGTCTGCAGATCAAATATCAGTGACATGAGCACCACAACCTTCACCTGTCACTACAGAACCCACACAAAGGTACTGCTTTCTGCTTTAACCCTAAAGAACTGCTGCTGTTTAACCAGAGGGTGGAATCTGTTAAGTTTCGTTCTCTAGCTCACAGCACGCAAAAGTTCGACTGATATCAGATATTTGGCGGATATTCACCTCCTACTGCTCACAGACAAAATCCTAAAAACTCAGAAACTGCATCTTCTAAGTCGCAGTAACCAGGGAAACCATTTCTTCAGAGTTCCTGATCTTTCATTATGTCAAGTACGTTTGATTACTATAGCCAGAATCATTGCAGGAGGCGCCAAATACAGTAAGGGGCTGTCTCTAAAGTGCAGGAACTTTTTAAAACGTACACGATTCAGAGAGATGAGCAGCCAGTTGATGTTTATAAAGATGTGAAACGTACTAACGCAAAACATACGTTGTAAAGTTACGTTGTAAAGACAAAACCAAAACCTGCCATAACTTTACCAAGACACAAGACATAAACCTACTGCAAAAACTAGAATACATCTTACAAATATACTACAAACTTTTCTTTGGTAGGACATAGTTAAAACCGCTAAAGTAACATTCGCTTGGTAGTAACGCTTCACAGTGCACTCGTATCTGATGGCAGTGCATGAAGTTTGATATCATCTGTGGTAAGAACTGCCTGTAGGTCCTGTGATACTGTTTTAGGATTGTTTGAGACTCTTTACGCATCTGTTCTTGGGCTGAACTTGCTAAGACAATTTGGTAAATCATTTTGCAGACAGTAGAATCATTGGTAAATTATTTTGCAGACAGTAGAATAGCTGGTTTCTAATTGTTTTATATCCCCTCCCTGACTCATATAACAATCAGGAGCGAACCAAACCAAGTATCTGAGGTTTAAATAAGACCTGTTCCTCCAGAATCCTCCTAATCATGTCCTAATCATTAGCAACTAATAGGGGCACCTGATTTTAATTTTAGGCAGGTTAAGCAGTAATTAATGTGGGGTTGTCCTAACCTTTTCCTCACAAGAAAACATTTCTGTTCATTACAGTTTACAAATGATTTTTATTTATTTATTTATTTTTAACAGGAATACAATGATGCAGTGTCATATGAAAAACACCTTTGACAGATGAGCTAAAAGGTCAAGAATTAATGAAACAGTATTATAACTAATTTAAATGTTGAAACTGGAGTTGGAGCATCGTAACTCCACATGACTTGATTTGAGACTTGCTTGACTTATAGAAGAACTTGACTTGGCTTGCTTGAATCTTCCTGCATTAATTTGGGACTTGCTTGAGACTTTAAGGTTAAGACTTGAGACTTGTTTGTGACTTGCACATGTGTGACTTACTCCCACCTCTGCTTCAAAGCATACTAATCTCGCACTGGTGGCATGTACAAGCAACAGTATTTTCTATGAATCATTTATTTTCGCATTGCCAGGAATTATTATTCCAGGTAAACAAGAAAATCCAGTCTACAAATTTATAGAAATAAAGTGTCATTCTTCCTGTGCACACAAACTGAAATAGAAATAAACACACACAGTCTTTTTGGAAAACACTATCACAACCCAGCAAATGAAACAATAAAGTGAGAAATCTTTTGTGTCGCCTTTCTGCTTTATAGGCTACCAGTGACGTACCCTGCTAAATAATTCATATTCCATGAATATTAAAGAGTCAAAGAATCTTTCCAGATTACTAACCATCCATTTACTTGGCCCAGAAGCTAAATTAAGAATCTATGCAGTTGTAAAATTAATATCTGAAGTAGAAGCTTAGTTGCATGTTTTGTGCATTACGTTTGCAATAATTACATAATACTAAACAGAAATCCTTACTTTAATGTCCATAACAAATGTAACTAAGGTTTTTGAGCAAAAAAAAAACCAGTCATCTTCTCTTTTACAAAAATATCCATGCAAGTGTAAAAGACACTCATAGATTTGGGTGCCCCTTATTTAGACCGTACCTCTCCTCCTTTCATGTTCTTCATGCCCATGTCTCCCTTCCCTTTCTTTCCTTTCTTCCCCTTCTTCTTTTTAAGGCAGGTCTTCTTTACAATGCAGAAACAGCATGTGAGAATGAGCACTACTGCAACAATGGAGATAGCAATGATCGCCCAGGGAGGCACTGAAGAGAGAGAGAGAGAGAGAGAGAGAGAGAGAGAGAGAGAGACAGAGACATCATATGTTGTCAAAGCACAGCACACTGTACATGCACAGATCAGCTCCTACTTTTATCTAGTCCAAATGTTTCTCTTGGATAATTTATTAGCAATTTTGCCGTGTTTCTCAATGCTTCAACATTTTTGTTAGTATTTCGAAAGCCTATTGTTTAATATTGAAAATTTAATTTAGTACCTGCTGGTGCAAACTTCAAGGTGAGTATGGAATGACATTAAAAAGATAAAATGCTGCCTCATCCCCATTTCTATCTTTGGCTATTTTTTTAAGTGTTGTCTATTTTTATGAAATGGCAATACAGCTATATAAGGTACAATGTGCCATATACAACAGTCTAGCATTTAAATCTCACATGGGAGCTTGTCAATCTCATTGAGGAACTTGTTCTTGATGTCACCAAACATGTCATTCTTCTTAACATGCTCTCCAGGCTCTGTGGCATTTTCTCCTGTTGTGGACAGCAGGGGAGCCATGGTCATGTCGCTGGCACCAGTAGGCTGTGGGCCCACCATGGCCTCAGGTTTCTTCTTAAACAAATTCCACTTCATGTCTGATGGCTAGGGCATACACAAAACCTGCACAGAAAGAGAGAATATGATGTCGCTTATCAATGAACATGTACCTTCCAGCGGTGTTTGGAGATCTACACTGCTGCAGAGGTTGGTTTCCCAACCCTGGTCCTGCCCTGCACATTTTAGTGCTTTCCCTGTTCTCAACATCCACTAAAACGTGCAGGGCAGGGAGCCTCCAGGACTAGTGTTGAGAAACTTTGATCTAATGTATCTGGCTTTAAATACTCTAGAACACTTTGATTACGGAGATTTTTACCACATCATTGTTTGTACTGACAGCTGTAAGAATCTGTCCATATACATACATTATGTCCATAAATAAATCCAGGCTATTTTTACTGCAAGCAAAACACGTTTCTAACATAAGGCAAAAGCTATTTTTTTCACAAGGCAAATCTGCTGTTAAGAATGAGGGGTAAATTATGGTTCTTTAAGATCTCTGCCTAACTCTTTTGCATCCAATGAAAAAGAAAAGCAAGGAAAGTCATTCTATAAGAACTCTGAATTACCGAACTCTGGGCATGTGTGCCTGCAAATATGATGATGATAAATACAATGAACAAGGCCTTCTTTTTGCAACTACACTAAAGTACAGCAATATGGCCAAACCAAAAAGCACATTTCTTATTTCTCAAGTGTCTCTTCTCTGCATCAGTGGTGCTGAGCCTGTCTTTACCCATTTCAGAGTGTGAATAATTTAATGAAGCTGACAGTTTCTCTGGATAAGACATTTTATTATTCAAAGGCCTGTTTTTCCAGAAAATATATCGGGGGAAACATTTTATGCTTGCATTGTGCAATCCCTCATTCCATAAGACAAAGTAGCTCACAGCAAAATGCAGGAAGGGCTAAGAAAATAGCCAAAAAGTATCAGTCAATCCAAATGTGTGTGATGAAGCTTGGGAGTCAACCCAAGCCGTTTTCCCACCAACATATTTTGATTAATCAACCTTCAGGCTGAAGTGTTAATGTCTATTTGTTGTTCAAGGTCAAATGTACATCTGTGAATGCAAAATAAATGACAAATACATGTATCGTTTCATTTGTAAGCCTCTACACAAAGCAACATGTTTTTTAACCAAGATGGTGTATGTTGAAATAATTTGAAATGTTCATTTCTCACTATAGCTGTTATAAGGCAGTTGCTTTTCAACTTCACTAAAAGGCATGCCCATATTTAATTTTACTGTTATCAAGGCACTGAAATCTATGTATCATACACAGGTTTATATACATATTTAATCATATAAATACATATAATAATGTTATCAGGACACAAAAGTAAATGTACTTGCTTACAGTTGCAGATAAAAATTAAGTAATCAGATTACTGATACACTATATAAAAAAAAAAGCTAGATATATTTACACTATACACTTTGAGATACTAGTCAACAATTAGTAAGGAATTTAGAAAAATTGGACAAAATACAACTTTCTGTCTATTTGTAAAACTTTGTACCTCCCAATATAAAACTAAAACTGTCCGAACAGAATTCTGAGATTTAGGGTTTATTTCTTTAACTCCATTTAAGTGAGACACTTTAAAGTTATTTCAATGCCTATTAGCTTCACCTTGCCTTGTACACATTTTTTTAAGTCAATTAATGTGAATAGGTTGTATAAATGTGACCACTTGTTTTGGAAGAAAGGCATTTGATTTCTGTGTTTGGATAGTAAGGTTGGCTACATATATATATATATATCGGCTTTACTAAAGAAAGCCTTACCACATTATTGCTTACACAGATGCATTATTGATTTTTACTGAATGATATTTTGTAAGGCAATTATTGTTTCCCTTGTCTTCATAGGCATTTCCCCTGTTACTCCATATATGTGAGTACGGACTGAAGAGTATGAGTGAGTATGAAGAGTGAAGGCTAGAGTAGGTGAAAATGAAATTCAGTTAAAAGAAGAAAAACAATACACTGCAAAGTTGATATCTGATCCCAAAATTGCAGCAGACTTTAGGTTGTGTTCACACCTCCTCCCCTTTAAGTATTGACAAATTCCTGCTTAAAGGTGTTCAAAGGATTTATGTCTTGATGTTCGGAATTGTAAACTCTCGAATTTCTGGAATTGGACAATTCTACCGCAAAGAACTATCAACAATTTTGCATTTCATTATAAAGTGAACTACAGTGTGTCTGAATAGTCACAACCGTTTGATCTCATTCACAAGCAAATATTTTCTCACAGTTGATCACATTTTCTTGTGCATGCTAGATTTCTTTAGGTTATTGTGTAAACATGATTCTACTCAGTATGTAAAAACAGTTTTGAGTAGAATGTTGAGAGAGACAGAAGACACAGGGAAGAGAGAGAGAGAGAGAGAGAGAGAGAGAAATTTGTCTTTGCAGCACTACCTTTACCTCCATGAGTAAGGTACCAAAGCAATGTTCCACCTAAAGCACAAAAAGACACTTTGCTGTTTTACGGCTACATTATGTTCATTTTACAAAGTCATTCTCCAAATCAGTCTCTGTGATTTTGTTATACTTCTGTTATTGTCTAGGCACAGCTGTTCTTGTATTCAGTGTGTCGAGGCCTAGGATTACAATATGATAATTTAATAAATACTTTAATAATTTAATATTTTTGGATTTCAGATGGGTTTTTTTTTCCAGTTCATATTGAAGAATTATAAATGGGGTTTTTTTCCATTAGTAATGTAACAGTTTGTCTGTTACGTTTATATATATGAGATGTGTTTGTGTCAGAGACGTGTACCTGGAATAACAATTCTATTGCAAAGACCCACCCACAATTTTGGCAAAAACTTTTGACAAAAGACAAAACTACTTGTCTTTTGTTTGTCTGCAGGGATCTATCTTCAGCAATCTCAGCAAATAGCCATTCAGCATGAATCACCTCAACATAGCTGAACGCACTGTACTGAATGCTGCCATGGATTTAGTATTGTACTAACATATCCAAAATTATGAGCATTGCTTGTCGTGTTCCTTCAAATTTATTAATGTTACACATATTTAGGTTCATGTGTCAAACAAACTGTTATTGTAACTGGTGTGCTGAAATAGAAAGCCTGTTTAAGTGACTGACAGGAAGGGATTCTGTAGATGGAAACAACAAAAAACTAACATAACCGTATGTAACGACCAACTGTGGCATGTCAAGTTTATTCCTTTTTATAGTGATTAAATATTACAGTCACATGGCAGCAGTAACTCTTAGCTAACCGTTGATGTGAGTACTATGTTATTTCCCTTAACCCACTGCAGGGCATATTCAACAATTTGAATATTGAACTTCCGACATTGAAACCTAGTTCAAAAACACTGATTCAAACAGCTGCGAGCCATAGCTAACCCTTTAGCAGACATCGCTATGTTACTGTTTTCCTTTAGAAAATCTAGACATGCCAGTAGTTATCATACTGAATGATAGGATAGATCTCATGACAGGTAAAATAAATGACTTGCTTAAAATTAGCCTAGTATGTATGTTTTGATTACAATATGTTTACATTTATAAAACTAACAAATGTCACTGACCATTTATGTATTTACTGGGAATCATTTCAGACAACACTACCAAATGCTTGTAAGACATATGTCAGCTGTTATTTTATAATGATCCAGCATTTACAGTTATTTATCATTAATCAATATATTAGTTGGGACAGTCCACTGCAGATATAAAGTGAATAAAAAGCAACAGAATATGTACAAATGACTAAATCAAATACATGAAGCAATGCGTTCTATTCTGTTATATTCTATTATAAAGTCATACTTTATTATTAACTTAAATTACATTGTTGATCTATTCAAACGGGATGTAATTTAAGTATGATCTAAAGATCATAGTGGTGTTAGTGTTTAATCTTTGATGTGTTTCAGCTACTTCTGTTTCTGCTTTGACATTTAGTTAGGTGTAGCACCACAAAAGAAATCTTACTTAAATTTTTCATACATACGAATCTTACACATGATGTAGGCACAATAGAATGTGACATATTAGTAAGGTTTATTTAGCTCATTTTAATACAAAAGAAAAAAGAAAAAAGATTATGCATTGCACAAAGTGCACATCGACACACACTATATCTCACCTTTCCATTGTAGTCTCACTTTTTCAATCTGGCTTTTTTTTAATGAATCTAAATTTTTGTGTCATTGTTTAAGTTTATAATTTAAGAGGCCTCAAAAGATGCTTGCACCCAAGGGGTTCCAAGACCATATTCTGTATCTTTTGCTGAGCATTACTCAAGCCCCTTCTGCTATAAAATGTGAGCAAACAGCAACATGTGTTCAGTACCGCAAAGTCATCGGATAGTTGTCATAGTCCTAGTGTCATTTTTATTTTTGTCAAATAATTGCCTCCTAATTACCTAAACGGCTAAAATTAAACAGTAATCGGTGGTTTTAAAAGCAGCAATCAACACGTTTCAAGCCTCTGGAAAAACCGATCTGCAAGGGGCTTCAAGCCTGCTTGCTCATAACTTATAGTGCCTTTAAAGTACCATATGGCTTTCTTCAGCATATTATTATCAACACATCATAGTATCTTTATCATAGTATTCTTTAAACTCCTATGGCAGCAAATAAAGTACGTTACTTTGGAGTTTTTGGGAGGATGTCTTTGAAATAAAATGCTCTGACCATTGGCTCTGCAGATAAGCAGGTTAGATCCAGAGGAATGGATGGATCAGCAGCTGCAGTGCTTGACAGAAAGTCAGTCAACATACAAAAGCAGTGGGTATGGCGGCCCTGAGTGGGGGAAAGAAAAGGAAATCAACTGAAGTTGCTTAGAGAATTTGTTTCACATTAATAGTCCCTAAAATAGGACTGTTATAAAAGTTTATTATACAGCTTCTACCAAATTCCTTTTTAGTTGAATAAAAACATTTCTGCTTCATGTTGTTAATGAATTTTTGTTCTTGTAAACCATTGTCTAATTTTCTAAATTGAAAATTATTAATATCATTTATTATCAGTATTATTAGTGAAAGTGTCAAAGTAATACACTACTTAGGAAGGTTTTAGAGACAAACCACTTTAAAAGATAAATTGCTAAAATACTGTCATTTGATGACAGCAGGTACTGTTACCAGGTGAGTTGCCATGCTGGCACCATTATCACTTCACACTTGCAGACTACAGTGAACCCTCACTTTAAAATCTACTATCACTGATGTCATTATGCCTATGACTGTCTGAGTTTGTTGCCTCAGCGGGGCTCCTCAAAGCAATTCTAGACAACGTGGGCCTGATTGCGCAGTGAATTATCCTGCTGGAATATCCACTCATTGTTGGGAGTACATGAAGTGCATGAAGGGTGCCACATGGTCACCAAACATAGCGGGCACGAGTAAATGGCATGTTTACGGGGACCAGTGGACCCAACCCATGCCATTAGAACACACCCCACACCAGTATGGAACCACCACCAGCCAGCACAGTGCTTTGTTGACAACTGGGTTTCATGGCATCATGAGATCTGTGCCACACACAAACCCTTCCATCGATCCAAAACAACTGGTACCATGACTCATCGAACCACATCACATGTTGCCAATCATATGGTGTCCAGTTAGTAACCTCACGAGCCCAGGTAAAGCACTGAGTACAGTGTTGTGGTGTTAACAGTGGCACTCTGGAGAATGCGGCACTGAAGAATGCTGCACTGAATGTGGATGTGATTTCTGCTAGAATTGCTTGTCTTACACACTGACAATTCTAGCCAGACATCATCATTAAGCACCCATGGGCAGCCACTGCACTGTCCACTGTGGGTGGTAATGCCTTCTATTATGTATTCAAGGTGCACACATGACACTGTGACAACTTCAGAAATTGAATGTCCCATCTGTCTGGCACCCATTATCATGCCTTATAATTCAACCTCACTCACAAGACAACACCTCTCAACTTATACAGGTGTGGGAGTTCCCGAGGTGTTCCCTGAGGTAACGCCACTCCATTCGCAATTTACATATCCCATGACTTTTGGTATGTCAGTGTAATTTGCATGACACTATAAATCTGTACGTAAAGAAATATATGTAGAAACAAGTTGACGAACAAAGCTATTATTCAAAAATGACAAATGAGAATTAAAAATTAAGTTACAATAAAATAAATATCAAGGATTTATCAAAAGCAGAGATCAAATCTCAATGCAGTTAACTTGTCACTAGATACTTACAGTATATTATGTATCATTTAATAGCTTCTTGTTCACAAAGTTCATAAAATATTGAATAAAACACCTGTGGTTATGATGCAATTGCGATATACTGCAATACTGTAAGCAAGTTGATATATCGCAATTTTCCAAATTTAATTTTAGGGAAATTGTCATTGTATATAAACACACTACATGCATATGTTTGCTAATGTTAATGTTAGCAGTTCACCCTTATGCTAAGAGTCTAATGGTAAAGAATACTGCCATCTAACAGTGCAGGGTTTAAAGGCAAAACAAAATGAACCACTTTCTGCCGCAAATCTTTGATTGTAAACTACTGATTAAAAATTTATATTGTATTTCTAAGAATTAATACATATCACAAAACATAACATCACAACATAACATCTTACACTCCTATCTTATACACTATAATAACCAACAGCTTGACAGTATTCTGGCCATAATTCTATTCTGAAGTACATTCCTTGAGATTCTCCAGCCAACCTGTAATTTTAGTTTTAGTAATTATTCCATCACTCCTTTCTACAGACTTTATACCCTATACAGTTTTATAAATTTTGTCTGAAGTTGAAAGGTATAATAGATTACCCTGACACAGTTATACTCAATAGAAATTCTTACATTTTTACATGACACCAAATATGTCGTTCATAATATACCGCACTGTACTCTCCATACACTTCCTGCTGAACTCTATAGAAATCTTTACAGACATACACATACAGACTATTCAATTAAAGCCAGCTATCAAGTCTGTGACCTGCTGAAAAAAAGGAAATATTTTTCACTTCCTAAGAGAGCTTAGCACAAGGCAATCTTTTTCTCTTCAGTGCTAATGTTTTTGGACATTAAGAAAATGCATTAGAGATAACTGGAAAGTCTTCACTACAAAAAAAAACAAAAACTAAACAAACAAACAAAAACAAAACAAAAAACAACGCTAAAACAAAAACCAGGTACGCGAAAAGACATCAAATGAGTCAAAATGTGATGTTTACCTCAAGACTGTTTAAAATAATTTCTTCCTAAAATAAAAATGCTTGCCATTGCTATGCTCATGCATCTGCAAAATATTCTCTTACTTTCCAACTGTAAGATAAAGACAATGCAATTGTCAGAGAATGCAATGCCAATTGGGGTTTTGGTAATTTCTTTGTTGTTTCCAACTACAGGGAATACAAGTGTATATGGGTTCACCGGATTAAAAAAAAACAGTAGGTCTCCTATCTCTGACTGCTCTAAACATCTTTATTCAGCCCTAATGAAGCATTTGTAGAAAGCCTTCAGGTCATTGTGAACAAACATTCAGATACAGAGACAAAACAATATTTGAATACTTACAAATTATAACTCTAAACCTTAATGTGATGTCAGCATTACTGACCATTGGTCATTGAGTAACTGGGTTATATGGCTTTAACACTACAGAAGATACCATATATCAAATACTATATTTGAACTTTTTTGCATTTTGCATTTTAGCCTCAGCATATTTTACTCTATATATACAGATCATTTTATGTTGTTTGTATCTAAGAATTATGCATTCCTGAAAAACAAAGGTTTGGAGTGACGCTATATATGGTACATATATTTTTGCTTTTCTAAATGACCTAGATACAGCTAGTTATAGTAGTTATAGTACTTTTCCCCAGAACTGTACATCAAACCAAAGCAGGAGGTTTTAGGATGTTTTATTTGTAAGAGTACTCATGTAATTATGATAAGAAACATTCCAGATATTCCTTTTGGGATCTCACTTCTACTTTTGAGGCTGGGTTTTAGCTGAAGGGCTTTCTCAAGTGGTTTAAGAAAATTGGCTGTCATAGTTAATTTGGGTTGAACAATGAGAGGGGGGTCATGCGTCTGTGCTCTCCATACAAAACACAAACTGTTGTTGAATTTTGGAGGCTTGATCATGCACTGGTACAAAAAAAGGTTCATGAATTGCTCTTGGCATGGACATCTTAGGGAAAAAATGTTGTAGAACGTTTACATTATGAGCAAGTTCTGGAAACATGAGGAACTTGGAAACAGATCTCATTAAATTTACAAAAATGGTTCCTTACAGTCAGTCTAATTAACCTTTTTCCAATTCAATTCAGTTCAATTCAACTTTATTGTCATTATTCATACAAGGGGGTACAGCATGTTTGGGCTACTTCTTTAGTGACTTCAAGGAGTCATTCATTAAAAGGTTCTTCACAGAAACAAGTTATGCTATTGCAAATTTAAATTTTGAACACTCATCACCTGTAATTAGCCTAAATTAGCATTCAAGACTGCTGTTTTCCTGCAAAATCTTAAGAGGGCAGTTTCTGTTTAAGGAGGGTCCCTGGACTTCCACATTACTGAGAAAGACAACACCACCACAGCGAGTCTTTAGCAATCTTTAACCAAAACCCAATCAGAAAGGCTTGGCATGACTCTCAGTCTTCCCCCACTCGTTTCTCAGATGGCTGTGAGTGAATGCAATCTGTCTTGTTTGGCTACATTTGTCTGACTGTGAGGCCAGCTGTAGCTGGACAGACCTAAATAAAAGGTAAGACAACCAAAATTAACCACCACAAATGAGTGAAATTTCAAATTCTATTCTAAAACTTGAGTTAATTGCAATGAATTGCTATCTCTTTCCTGTAGCTAGGGGAAGGTTTCCAGTGATGTCCCCTTGGTAAAATGTGCATGCATGAAGCCTAGCATTAACTAAATATCGTTCATCATGTCAGCAAATTAAATCCATGCTTGTAGCTTGGCCATGGGGCAATAACCATAGCTTGTGTTATGTCGTACATTAGTCAGCCTGGTTAAATAAAAACATATTTCTCTTCAGCATTACACTGATTCTGCTACTAAATGTGACAGCTATCTGGTTTAGCTACTTTGACTCCCTTATTACATAATCAATACAATACAAAACTCTAGCAAGACACAGGCTATGTCATAAGAAACAACTGCAGCTGTTGTTATTCTCATATTTTCTATATTGGTAGTTTAAAGAAGAGGTGAAAATAAGTGCAAAAAGTATAAATGTTGGGAAAACTCTATATGCTGGATTGTCAGAAAACCACAAGACTGCTACCTTGATTGAAGGGCTGAGTGCATTAGGGTAGCTGAGAAATACTCTATTCTCAAGGCCTTTATCATTCTGCATGCTATTTATTACACACACCCTGCCCAAACCAACCCCTGAAAACACCTGCAATTTAGAGAAAAATGAACAGATATGTCATTAACAAAAAGAACACACTTGTGCCAGCTACAGTACCATATATAGTCCCCCATCCCATGTCCATTCCTAGCCCTGTTTGCGTATATACCCCTGTATACACCCACCAGCCACTTCATTGGGTACACCTGTTTTGTATCTACACTAATTGTCTCTATATGCCATGAAGATGCACTTCATGGTTCTACAATTACAGATTGTAGTCCATCTGCGTCTCTGCATACTTCCCCTTTCACCCTGTTCTTCAATGGTCAGGACCCCCCACAGGATCCCATAGAACAGGTAATATTTTGGTGGTGGTGGTGTGGTGGTGTGTTGCACTGGTGTGAGTGGTTCAGACACAGCAGTGCTATTGGAGTTTTTAAACACTGTCTCTACTCACTGTCCCTACTCACTGTCCACTCTATCAAACACCCCTACCTTGCAGGTCCACCTTGTAGATGTAAAGTCAGACACGATAGCTTACAATAGCTCATCTTTGCTGCACCATTTGCATTGGCCATCCTCTAGTCCTTCAGTGGTTACAGGATGCTGCCCATATGACACTGCTGACTGGATAATCTTGGTTGGTGGACTATTTTCAATCCAGCATTGACACTGAGGCGTTGAAAAACCCCAGCAGGCCTGTTGTGACTGATCCACTCACACTAGCCCAACACACACTTACACACCACCCCATGTCAGTGTCACTGCAGTGCTGAGAATTATACACTACCCAAATAATACCTGCTCTGTGGTGGTCCTGTGGGGGTCCTGACCATTAAAGTATAGGGTGAAAAGGGTTAATAAACTATGCAGAGAAATAGATGGACTACAGTCTGTAATTGTGAAACTACAAAGCGCATCTATATGGTAGGTAGAGCTGATAAAATTGACAACCAGAGGTGAAAGCTTTATTAATTAGAAAGCAGCATTTGTCCTTGGGAATGTCCCCTCTCTGTGATGCCCAGGAGAATCCAGAGGGGGTGAAGGGGGAAGGGGAGAGAAAGAAAAAGACAGCAAGAGATAGAAATAGAGAGAGAGAGAGAGAGAGAGAGAGAGAGAGAGAGAGAGAGAGAGTAAATAATGAATGAACATTCTAACATATTCTAAGTTAATCCCACTACTCTCAGTTCACAGATTTTATGTATCGCATATTTACACATATTGACATAGGATATGATTATCATAACTTTTAAGATTCTACGTTTTTATTCACTTCACATGCTTCACATTATGAAGCTTTACTGAACCCGCTGGCAAAAAAAAGCGTTCTGTTTCTCTCTTTTACTATGACTAAACCTTTTTTCACCCACCCCCTGCTTTCCAGTATGTCTGTTTTTTATACAGTGGTCCCACAGAAAAGAAGAAATGCCGAGAGCAGAGAGATGCTACATGGTTTCTCGTTGTTGTTTCTTGGTGCAGAGAGGGGTGTCAATCGTCACCCCTCTTTAGGGCAAACACGGCAGCTGTCAGCAGGGACGGCAAGCTGGAAACTCTCCAGGGAAAAAAAATGGCCCTCATGTGCAGACAGCCTTCCCACCCGGCCGTCGACAGCTCGAGGTTAATCTCAGCAGCCACTCCATCCTGATCTAGGATCAGATCTGAGCTGAGCTTTCCATAACCTTAACTATTAGCATCAGTGGAGAGAACTGAGCTAGAGCCAGCTACACCTAAAAAACTGTGAAGCTGGTCGTGTGTTACAGTTGATAGAAACATGATAGCTGAGGCACATACACCCGGCACACACCCACACACATCTCTCTTGGGACAGGCTCCTTCAAGCGCTGCCGCAGCACCCTCATGACTAACTGATCACGGTACCGCAGCTACTCCAGTTCGGCTAGGGCACGCACATGCTTCGCTTCAGCATGCACAAAATAGTCAATATAACAGATTGTCACTACGATGAGAAAAAAGGCGAAGCACATTTGCACAAAATGCTGCAGTACTTCCCGAATCTCTGGACGCCACTCTCTGAAAATCCTTTCCTGCAGTGTGATTAAGTAACATCCAGTCTAAAGTGTCGTGTGCCAGACCCCTCTGTATTACAGTAGCAGTGCTGCTCTAGTTGAGAGTGCCCCTCCTCCTTCATTTCTAGCTTTGAGTAAATAAAAAATAAATCTCAAAGACTACTCACCTGCCTCTAGTGTTCTGGTCTCTAGTGCTAAATCCTTAGCGTAGAGCCGACCCATTCAGTGACGAGGCACTTAGGGGTTAAATGTTCCACCGCTGAAGCAACGTCTTCTGTCTCCCATCAGCCCGAGAAACTGCAGTCACCCCCCCACCCCGCCCCCCGCCACTGCAGCACTTCTCTCTCACATGCACGCACACACACACACACACACACTAACGCACTCTCTCTTCCTCCCCCACCCACCATGCTCTCCCTATTCTCCCCTCCCCTCTCATTCTCCAGCTCTCTCACTTTCACTCTCCGGCAAAGCAACCACCCCCACCCCGCTCTTGCCTCTCCCCTCTTTCCTTCCCCCACACTCTTATTCCGCCTCACTCAGCTGTCTGATTGGAGATTCTGCTCACACAATTCTGCATGTAGTCCGATTCCATTATCCCTCACCCTCTTTCTCTGGACAGTAATGGGTTATCAAAGGAGATCAGAATGTGAAGCTTACTCTTCCTTTGCTGTCTCTGTGCCATTAAGGGAACCAACTGAGGCTCCTGGAGCTTAACTGTATTAGATAAAGTAACAAAGAGGAGTGAAAGAGATTGGGTGAAATTGGGTGAACACACGAGGCTAAAACGAAGGAGGAGACAGTAGAGTGATAAGGCAAGGAGGCACTCTGCATATTGCATGCCACTGCAGCAGAGAGAGAAAAGGACTCTTCTAAGTGATGTTTCCCAGAGCTTGAAGACGTGTGAAACAACTAAAGGAACAGAATCACTGTTACATCACAACTTGTGTTGCACTGCAATCCTACATCAATTTATTATTTTATCATTCCTTATCCAGGTCACAACCTTTCAGAAATAAAGGCATTTAAATGGTTTTAAGCTTGCCCATACGTCTGTAGGAAGAATCTATTCGGTATACAGTCCTTATATTATATAGATAGATAGATAGATAGATAGATAGATAGATAGATACTTTATTGATCCCGAAGGAAATTTAGCAGCCAGTAGCGGTTTCACAAGAAAACAGCACAGTGAAACATCAAACAAATACAATTACAGATTAAAAGTGTTGTGCAGTATGAAAAAACCTAAATGGGTAGGTACCGGCAGCAGTATTATTACCTGTTAACTATACACTATAAACTATAAACTATAAACTATACATAGTACAGGTCACGAGGATAAATATATAAATATCTCACTTCGCAAGGAAGCAAGAAATATATACAAGAAATATTAAGGTTCTTTATTTTAAAAACTTTTAGACAACACTTTATTGATCCCGAAGGAAACTGCAGTGTCACAGTACTATACATATTGCACAGAAGAAGACATCCATTACTGGAATAAATAGACTAAGAGTTACAGAAGTGCTATTAACAACAAAGAGTAGTGAGCAGAGTACTAGAACAGTATGTATATACATTATTCAGAATAAATAGAGCAGAGTATATATACATGTATGAAATATGTAATGTACTAGACATATGCAGGAACAGCCTTGGTGGGTATTGCACTAATAAACAAAGAGATTAATAATAATATTAATAAGACAAGAGAGGTATGTCTGTAAACCAGAGTTGGGGGACTTGAGTCACATGACTTGACTCTAGTCAGACTCAAGTCGCAAATGTAAGGACTTGACACTTGCTTGACTAACACTGATAAAAGATTCAACTTTGACTTGGTATTCATGACTTGAGACTTGACTTAGACAGATGACTAGAAATGACTTGATTTTACATTAAATATTTGTATTTTTAGGGCTTTTGTTGAAACGTAATTGGGTAATTTCAGTCACAATTCGCCCAAACCTGGCAAACTACTAGAACGCGGGAGACCAGTAGAGATCAACTTACCAAGTGGCTCGTATAGTAAAGCTGGCTATGCTAGAAATAGTGAGGTTTGGATTAGAGGATTATATTCATCCGTCACTACAGACGCCACACAGAAAGGTACGTGATCTGTTACTTTTACAAAGCTGTATTAAGAAAGGGAGACATACATTGTAAAACTTAACCAAAACCTGCCATAACTGTACTGAGGCACAACACAAGAGCAGCAAATGTAAAATTGCACTATAGAGATATGAGATAATAAGACTATTAATAAAATATGATATTAATAAAGTGTTATTACTAGAAGCCACAGTGACAGGAGTGGATCATCTAGAGAGCAGAACTACAGTGGAAGTGTAGTAACAGCAGCAAGTCAGTTAAAACTAACGTGGTGCAAATGAGTGCATGATAGTGATAATATGAACTGGACATGTAGCAGTATGGTATGACTCAACACAGTTCAGACAGCAGGAGATCAGTAGTGTCCCTGCAATAAGGAGACTCATTCTGATTCTGATTCTGATTATTGTAGTTGGAAGACAAGATCTCACATAGCGCTCTTTAGCACAGCGCTGCTGTAGCAGTCTACCACTGAGCATGCGTCTCTGTCTTTCCACTGTAGCATACAGGGAGTGTGAGGCATTGTCCATGATGGCAAGCAGCTTGTTGAGGGTCTGCTTTTCTGCCACAACCTCCAGAGTGTCCAGTTTGACTCCTACAACAGATCCAGTCTTCTTGATCAGTTTGTCGAGTTTGTTTATTGCATGTTTGTTGATGCTGTTGCCCCAGCACACAACAGCATAGAATATAGCACTAGCAACAACAGACTGGTAGAATGTCCAAAGGAGTTCAGTGCACACGTCAAATGACCTCAGCTTCCTCAGAAAGTACAGATGACTCTGTCCTTTCTTTAACACAGCACAGGTGCCAGAACTTCAGTCCAGTTTGTAGTCCACGTGCATGCCCAAGTACTTGTAAGTACCAACCATCTCCACCTCCACTCCATCGATGGTGACTGCTGACGGAGGAGGTCTGAATTTCCTAAAATCCTGCACTTGGTTCAGTTTACACCAGTCAACAAAGTCTGACACCAGCTTCCTGTATTAATCCTCCTGCAGCCGCACAAACTGGGGTCGACCTGTCAGGTAGTCCATTAGCCATGTGATGATGTGTTCATTGACCTGCGTTTGCCAAAGTTTCTCCCCTACATCCCCTTCTCTCCACACATTACGTGTATTGTTCTTTTCCAATTTGGTCTCCAGCTTAGTCCTGTACTCCTCCTTTGCCTCCTTAATCCTTATTTTGAGCTCCGCTTGCACCCTCTTCAGCTCATCCTTGTCCCATGTCCTGAAGGCTCTCTTTTTCTGGTTCAGGAGAGATGTTAGGTTGCTTGTAACCCATGGCTTGTTGTTTGAAAAGCAACGTATTGTCTTAGAGGGTACAATGGAGTCCACCCAGAAGTTGATGTAGTCCGTAACACATGATGTTATCTCATCAATGTCCTGGCTGTGTGGGTCACAGAGGACATCCCACTGTGTGGCCTCAAAACAGCCCTGCAGTGATTCCACAGCTCCAGGTGACCATTTCGTCACTGTCCTGGTGGAGGCTAGCTGTCCAGGGGCTTGTACCATGTAGTAAGGAGTACAAGGTTGTGGTCAGATCGTCCCAGTCGAGGGAGAGCTGTGGAGTTGTAAGCTTCTTTAACATTAGCATACAATAAATCCAGTGTCCTGTGAGTGAATGTCGGCAGACATGATTAGAGGGAAGCATGATTGAAGTCTCCAGACACTGTGACAAATGTGTTGGGACTTTGGTTCTGCACTCTCACGATAGTTCAGTTGATGACGTCACACGCAATATCTGCATTGGCGGAAGGAGGAATGTACACAGCTCACATGACCATCTTCATGAATTCTCATGGCATATAATACACAGTTTAATGTTTAAATCATTTACGATGATTTAAACATTAATGATCTACGATGATCTCCATGGACAATCATCACTCTGCACTTTACATTTAGCATATTTATACTTGCACATATAGACTGACCTACTGTTATTTATAGATTTATCTTCTATGCCCTGTATATACCCTGCATCTCTCATCTACCTCAGCCTTACCACAGTGCTATATGGAAATGTGTACATCTGGATATATCATAGGTTTTTTCATAACTTATATTACTGTTATATAAATATATATAATTTATAATGTATATTAGAATAACAGAGATTTTGTGCTTAGTATGGTATATATTTATTGTCTAATGTATATTTTTTGTATCTAAGTACTGTAAGGGACTTCGCACCTAAGTTTTTCACTCACCTTCACACCTGTGAATATGTGACGTGACAATCAAAGTGATTTGATTTGATTTGATTTGATGTCTGGTTGACAGACCACTTCTTTCACTGTGATGTGGCTCGGGTTATACCATCTGTCGTTCACAAACACAGCGAATCGCCCTCCTTTCTTCTTACCGGTCAGTTGATAAACTCTGTCTGCCCTCACAGTAGTAAATCCGTTGTGAACATGAGAGTCTGCAGCTCTCAGCAGCTTTTACTGTATGTCACAAAATATGACCCCTCCCCCTTAAGGGAAGAAATCAATAAAAATCCCAATCCCTTTGAAAGAACGTGAATGGGATGTCCTTTAACCACCAAACAAAAAGACAGCTGCGTCATTTGGCTCACACTGCTGATACTCAGTACTAGTACATTTGATGGTATGTTAGATATGGCACTTATACTTCAGTTCTCATTGCTTTTTTGACAGATGTGTTATTCCACCTGCCATAGGTCTAGGTATGGGAATTATAAACACAAAGGACTTTTGAAAGCTGAGAAACAGTTACCAGATGGTGCCCCATCACCTAGAGAGTGGCCAGGGACTGAGAGATGGAACAGCCTCTGAGTGACCATTAAAATATTGATTACTTTGAGATTTATGACACACACATTTATGACCTCAGCTTAGTAGGTTGAGTGATATTAATGTAGCTCTGTCTGTACTTTGTCTCAGAAGGGGTAATATTTACCTACATGTTTATTTTGTTAATCTTAAAAGAGAAATAATAATTTGCTCTTAGTCAGCAAGTTAACAATAATTTGGTCTTAAGTCAGCAAGTTAACTAACTAGCCAATTTTTATCATTTAAAACAGTGTTTACGGTCAAGTTGCCATGCGACAGAAACCTTCAACTCCAGACTCAAATCCATTTCTGTTTTTTTGCAATCACTTGCAATCACTTGTTGATATTCAAACTGATTGGCCACCTACTGTGATAGCAATGTTTTATGTCACATATGGTGCCACAGTTTATGGTTGAGAGTCAAACACCTCTGCTGTACAACTTTTCTATATGTATAAAAACATAATTCTTCAACAACAACCCAATTTCATCTGATGTCATACATCCTAACTAGGCTAAATGATTTTCTGGAAACAAAACAGCCATAACACTTTGTAAATCCTCTCCTATACAATACACTGGATTTTAGCTTTGTTTTGCATGTCCATTACTCTTTTTACATTCAGCAAGTACATCTCT
The DNA here is from genome assembly GCA_034552555.1 of Semaprochilodus insignis. NCBI lineage: Eukaryota > Metazoa > Chordata > Actinopteri > Characiformes > Prochilodontidae > Semaprochilodus > Semaprochilodus insignis. The sequence goes on along the minus strand of CM067492.1, from coordinate 4,147,100 downwards.
GGTACTTGCTGATAAAACAATTATTAAGTATTACAAATATATTACAAATATTAAGTATTCCAAATCTTGTTTCAAACCTTGCTGGCGTTAAGGTTATCTTGTCTTTTTGGAATCTTCATGATCCCAAGTCACCAGCATGTGTTCCTCATTGTGTGCAGGGACTTCTAGGCTATTTTTCACAGTTTTATTTTATTATATCAGCCCTTTTGTGATTTATTTAGGAAGTTTAACATTTCACTTAATAAGTATAACCCAGTAAAATAAAAGAAAGAGGTGACTACTTACTAAATTGTGGTTATATATTTTTTTTATCATTTGTAGTGATATTGGTTAGGGTCACAACATACGACAATTTTGATGGCATTGCTTTCCTTGGTCGAAGCTTAAATATCTTCTAATATGTTATTCAGAAGCTAGTAAATAAAACAGATTATTGTATTACCAAAGTTGCCAATGATTCCAGTAAGCATTCTAATCAAGTCTTATCATTTTCCATTTTAAAGTTTCAAGATTTTTACCATATTATCCAAGACACATTCAAAAATGCATTGCAATTTTCAGATAAAGGATTTATAGCACTTTAAAGTGCTATATTCTTTTTATTTTAAATATTTAAATGGCATAAACGGGATTATACCTCTCTTCCACAAAATAATACTGGTATAATAATTTTAAATTTCAGGATACTCTGATTCCCTAAGGCTTATAGCAGATACACACAATGTGCAAAGCATAGTTTTTCTGTCATCATTCTATTAGAAAAATATATTTTACCAATATCTCTTTCTTTTTTTCTTAATAGAAAATATCCAAGTCTGCTCACCCTTGCATCGTTTGTGCGATCTCCCATCAGCTGAGAGAGACTCCTGCCAACAGCTTGCAGTATGTACAGGGTGTGTTGCTGGCAGGCAGGGACTCCCACTCACAGAGGCCTGTTTCTCACTGACAGAATTACAAGGGCCTTATGCTACAAACAGGAGTGCTAATAGGTGTGCTAATCACATTTGCTAGTTGCTACAAACCTTCGCCACAATGGTGGACTAGAAACAACAAGACTACATCCTTGATGAACTGATCTGCACTAGCAAACATGTAAACATATTTATGTATAAAAAAATTACCCTAAAAGCAGAACCAACAGAAAGGTATCCTGTTTTTCCAGTTTTGATTTGGAGGACTGAACGGTTTGCAATCTATTGTCAAGAGACAAGAGGTTCAATGACACCCATTGGTGGTACAGTCATAAATGACGTCAATAAACCATAATGGGGTCAATGGCTGAATGTGAGCCATCAGGAGAAAGAAGTCAATTAGTATTAGCATTCGGCTTGAAACTGCATCTTTGCAAACCCTTTGCTATATAGACTCACATGGTGCTTATAGACTGGTACAGGTCTCCCTTCAGAGTTTCCAGGCAACAATTAATCAGGAGTCAAATAAATTACTCCAATGAATTGAGAAAGAGAGAGAGAGAGAGAGAGAGAGAACTTAGACTTCACTACTTCATACTTTTTAGTAGCTTGTCACTTGTATCAAGCTAGATTACTTATGTTATGAAAATTTGAGTCTAGTAACTTTAAAGCTACATGTGTTTGTTTATCCAATTATCATTCACTGTTTTAGTATCCTTTATAAAAGGGATGTGATCTTAATATGCTGTATGGAATGCTGTAATCAGAACGTTTTTTTGTCTCTTTTAGGAAAGAAGAAGTGTAAAAGTTCATTAGAACTGCCTTGAGTTTAAAATCTGCCAATCAGCGCCTGACACATTGGATGCTGGAGAGGAGAAAGAAGAAGTTGTAGTGAGTTCAGGAATGGTGTGTATAAGTTCAATAAGTTTGAAAAGTGAACCCACAAGTGTAGAGCCAACCTAAGCTACAATAGTTTTGTTTTCAGATTTCCAGTCTATGTTATCTGTATTCAAGTGTTCATTTTGTTTGTTGTGTAATTGTTATTTGCTCATTGCCATCGTTAGAATGCAGAAGTCTTTTGTTTGGCCAGGAGGAAATTTAGAGTTCTAATCATAGCAGTTCAGAGAATGTGCAAGCAGATTCAAACCAGAGTCCAGATCCAGAACCCTAAAGAGTTCTGTGACGCCGAGGTAAGTGGAGGTAACTTGCTCCTGGTAGCAGTGGTGCTCCTAAAGACAACAAACTCTCTGTTTTCACATGGACAAAGCAGCCCCTCTCTCCTCTGAAGTTATGCAGCAATATAGCATAGCACTCTACAGACACTCTACAGATGAGGCATAACCTTTTTCTTCTCAGACATTGTTAGCATTTAGCATGTGGGCGTTTTTATTAAGGATAACGACAACAGAGCAAGTATTATTTAAATGGTGGATCATTCTCAGCACCAGAGTGACACTTATGTGGTGGTAGTGTATGTTGCACTGGTACAAGTATATCAGACACAGCAGTGCTGCTGGAGTTTTTAAACACTGTGTCCACTTACTGTCCACTCTATTAGACATTCCTACCTTGTTGGTCTACCTATATGTAAAGTCAAAGACAATAGCTTATCTGCTGCTGCACAGTTCACTTCATCAGTGGTCACAGGCCACTGCACACAGACAGCAAATAGTCTGGTTGGTAGACTATTCTCAGTCCAGCAGTGACACTGCAGTGTTTAAAAACTCCAGCAGTGTCTGATCGACTCACACCAGCACAACACACACTAACACATCACCACCACCTCAGTGCCACTGCAGTGCTAAGAATGATCCAGCCCCCAAATAATACCTGTAAAGAATCAGATAGACTATAGTCTGGAACTGTCAAACTATGAAGTGTATCTATATGGAATAGAGCTGATAAAATAGACAATGAGGGTAGATACAAGCAGGTGTGCCTAATGAAGTGGCTGGTGGAAATAAAGTGTGTTTTGTTCCATTCTGATGCATCGGATATGCACATAAATAACAAAAGGCACTTTCAGAAAAATTCTGAATATTAACTCTGCTCGGTCGATCCCTAATAGATAATACAAACAAATAATTAAGTTAAGATAGGTTTCCAGTTGATCATTTGCAAAATATATTTGTATATTTGTATAACATACAGTATAACATTTGTGCTAGTTCAGAAATACATTAGAAAAAGTATTTACACAAAGGAGCACTTCTGAAAATGTTTTCATTCAAAAACAAACTAACTTTACAAATTGTACCAGAAATAGGATTTTGGAAACAATGTTTACATGAATCAAAATATTGTTATATCAAAATTGTTCACCATATGATATTACGGTTTTAATAAAGAGGAAGGTTTAACAAAAGAAGCTGCTCCTTCAGATGTCCTAGTGCTACAGCAAAAACTGGAGGCAGTCAAAACAAGTCGTGGTGAAGACTCATCATCCTTTATACAAGGTCTTTTAGTAAATTTAAATGAAGTAATTCATTACACATGTAAAATCGCTTTAATCTTTATACATACTGTCTATGCACAAATTCTATGCAAATTCTGATTCTTTGGACTAGATGGGGACATTCTTAGAATTTGCTCCTGACCTGACCAGCTCCTGACCATGGAAAACTACAATGACTTCAGAGTCATTTCCAGGATAGCAGTGCTGAATGAGTTTGACTTTTATCTCAAGATGCAGAGAAAGTTCAAGATGAATGGACTTTTTTTTTTCTTCTTGAAAAGCTGATTTCAAGCCTCCTGCTGTCTCAAATTAGTGCTAATGTGAGGATACATTAAAAGAGCTGCTCTTCCATGACTACCACTACACTTTACCATCTGAGCAGACATTTTTCTATGGTTGAACATAAGTAGTTCAAATCTTCAGGTAACTGGCAAGCCTCAATGAGTTAAAAAAATGCAGTGCATAGGTCCCAGCCCGTTCTAAATTACGGACTTTTCAGTACAACCACCGTGAAGGCAGCATGTCTATTCACTTTGTAATTGTATAAAAAGCTTCACCTGCATCCCCCACTCACCCTCCTGTTGATATTGGTGCCTGCAAGTTAAACGAGAACTAGTCAGTTGTATTCTCTGTTCACCTCACCTCGCCTCACACTATATTGAGATATTCCACATATTGATGCTATCGTATCTGCAAGGGGCCGCCCGCGCCGTGGTCCTCCCGCCGCCAGAGGGAGGCCACGCTCCACCACTCGCAGTAATCAGGCCGATTGATCACAATTGGTTAGTGCCATTATAAGGATTGTCCACTGTTCAGATGGTGCAGAGTCTTGATTACATTCAGGTCACGGCGGTAGTCAAAATCGGCTTCCTAGAGTGCAGTGCAGTCCAGTCTCTCCAGCCCTCGTGGATGGAGGGACGAGAAGGTACTCGTCCCTCTTTCCCAGAGTATCTGTTTTTAGTTATGCGATACAAACTGAGTGCCCGCGGTTTGATTCCCTTTTTCTTTTAGTTTGTTTTCGGCGTCTTTGTTCTCCTTTCCCCGCCTTTTGCTTTTCCTTGGTCCTTTTCCTTGGTTGAGTGGAGTGGGGCAGGGAACGGAGAGGCATGATTTTGTCCAGAGCTTTGAGTGATTTTTTAGAAAGCTGAAGTATCTGTGTTCTCTCTCTCTCTCTCTCTCTCTCTCTCTCTCTCTCTTTCTCTCTTTCTCTCTTTCTCACTCCAAAATCGATCAAATACTGCTAATAATGCATCACATAACATAGGAATACCTATATAGTGGGTCTCATCAGCAACAACTACAGGAACAAGGCTGGCTTCATGGTGCAAACACAACAATCTCTCTCTGAACGCGGAGAAGACGAAGGAGATTGTTGTGGATTTCAGAACTCACACCGAGCATACTCCTCTGTCCATCAACGGTGCTGCTGTGGAGAGGGTGAGCAGCACCAAGTTCCTGGGTGTGCCCGTCACAGAGGACCTCTCCTGGAGCAACAATACAGCATCACTGGCCAGGAAGGCTCATCAGCGGCTCTACTTTCTCCGCAAGCTAAGAAGAGCTAGAATCCCCACCCCCATCATGTCCACCTTCTACAGCGGGGCCATCGGGAGCATCCTGACCAGCTGTATCACTGTGTGGTACAGGGCCTGCACGGCATCCTCCCATCAGAGCAGCTGAGAAGATCGTCAGCACCTCTCTCCCCTCCCACTTATACAGCACCCGCCTCACACGTAAAGCCCTCCGCTTGGCAGGAGATCCTACCCACCCACTACATAGCTTTTTCAATCTTCTGCCATCAGGGAGGAGACTTTGGAGTCTCAGGGCTAGGACCAGCAGACTGAGGGACGGTTCCATCCACCAGGCTGTCAGGATGCTTACCCTTCTCCCTGCTCCACCTCCCCTCCCCGTTCTGCCCCCTGCACACATAAACTCAGCACCCTGACCCACTGTTTATACTGACACTGTCATATCCACTTTAATCCTAACATCTTAACTCTGCTAATGCACATGTCACTTTAACATCCTTATTGTCTTTAGTGTCTTATTGTCTCATGTGATGATGTAGAGCTACACATCACCAGTGTATATTATAAGATGAATATACTTGCTGATACTTACCTGTGACTAGTTTTTACCTGTATGGTCTAAAAGAGTAATGAGAGCGAAACTCAGGCTTTTACTTACCGGGGCTAGTCTAACCTCTGCAGAAGGGGAGGGAGGTACAGAAATTGTACTATGTTGATTATGTAAATAGATATGTGCACATTGTAAAATGAGTGCAAGAACAACGAGGTCATGACCTGCAAAAGGAAGCAATTAACTGTGAACGGGCTAATCACTTGTTGCACCAGAAATGTTTTTATATTCATTGTCCTTGTTTTACCCTTTGTATGAATGGAATATTCTGGGGGAGGGGCTAATGGAATATAACGTAGTGCAACGGGGATGATGGGAGCACTCTTTTTTGCCTAGACGAAAGGTTAAGAGTGCTGAATGAGAGATCTTTATGACTTTGCAGTCATCGATCTGCTTACCTCTGTATATAGAGTTTTGTTAAATGTCCTTTTGTTTTTGTCCAGTGCCCGCGCTTGTAAATATGTAAATAGCTGTCTGTGTCGTGTAAATAAAAAGGTGAAGGGAAAACATCTTAGTTATCGTGCCGACCAACTTTTTCCAGACCCTTAGGCCCCTCGCCCGACACTACCCATAGGGTGTGACACACCACTCCTGCACCCTGCAGGGGCTGTGGGCCACGCACTATTACATCTCATTTATGTTTATCTCAGGGCCCTTATTTTATTGTATCTCTTGCGCTTGTCTATTTCATGTTTAGTGTTTATTACATTCAATATACTCTTGTTTTAGTTGTAATCTATTTATCAGTAAATGTTTATTTGCTGCACCTTGGTCGGAAAGTAACACAATTTCAATCCTCTGTATGTCTTGTACATATTGAAGTATTGACAATAAAACTACTTGACTACTTGACTTGACCTCTGCATGTACCATTGTACCAATTTTCATTGTTTACTTGTGTCAGGTATGAGAGAACTAAGCTTGATTTTGTCTGATTTTACTACAATCTAAAATCTAAAAACATGAAAAGGCCCAAATAATAGAACTATCGTACTGTATTTCAATACTGAATTCTGATTCAGAAGTACAATGAGCAAAACTAAGTAAATGTTGATCTAATTTTAATTGCTAATTGCATCAATACATTGAAGACAGAATATGACCTAATACAGTCTGATAGGATTATGGATAATTTACTGAGAGTTAAAGAGTTGTTAGCATAAATGACTGCAATGTACCTTAACAATTTAATTAATAAAATTTACCTGACTTTATAGGATGTGCATTAGCTTGCTATGTTACACTGGACTGAGTTGCACTGCAGTGGAGAATATTCCCTGAAAAGTATATATGTACAAGATTACTTTAAAAAGTGCTGTTACATATTACTAAGCCAACCTGTTAAAATGTAATTGTAATTGGAGACCTTTAACAAACAATAGACCTTTCAACAAAGGAATTAGCTGAACACACACCAAACACAAAAATTCCACTCTGTTATGAAACAGAACAATATAAGGGACTAAATATTGTGACAGAAATAATCACTGATCTCACATTTAATAAAACAGTCAAGTCTAAGTGAAGCTTTATATGGGCATATTTAAAACATAAAGACAACAAATTTGTCTAACATTATAATTTATTTAGGATTAGACATGTATACTCAGATACAGAAGTTCAAAAATCAGTAAGACTGAAAATTCTTAAATTCTTAATCATAGAATTATCTAGTACAAAGTTAAAAACTTAAGATACTGAAGTCTGTACTGGCTCATAAATGCCTTATATTGATGCGCCGTTCTTATACTGCTTGGATCATCTCTCAGTGATTTCAGCATCCACATTAATCACCTTGTGTTTAAATGAGTTAAAATGCATTTATTTCATGTGAAAACTAAGAGGAAGCCAATGATCATTTGTGAATGGCTGGTTCATGAATGTATGTATTCATCCTGTAGCTGTTTGTCATCTTCCTCTTTTACCTTCAACTTTTCCAATCAGTCTTTTTTCCTAATAAAAGAAAGTTGAGTTTGGTTATGTGGGCTTTTGAAAAATGGGGCTAGATTTGGTCCAGGATTCCTTCATTTGTATTTTTTGCTGTCCAGGTTCACCAAGTTCAACCGCATCCATATTTTTCTGTTCATCTATTTTCCATCCTGACCATGGCTTGTTAATCAGTATAGAGACTCCTTTTTAGATCAATGAGATGCTCTGGTATTCCTATTTTCCTGAAGACATTGCATTATTCCATATGGGCCACACAGTCTAAAGCTTTGCTGTTGTCATGAAACACTGTTTCTTGAATGCCTTTTTCAATGATCCAGCAGGCATCTGCAATGATGTCTCTTGTTCCTCTTCCTTTCCAAAATCCTGCTTTCACATCTGGTAGTTCTCTTTAAATGTAAGGCCCTAGTCTATGTTGAATGATCTTAAGCAAAATTTTACTGGTGTGTAATATTAGGGAAATTATGTGAAAGTTGTCTGGCTCTTGAGCTGCTTTCCATATTTCTGCCATAATTTGGTCAGTACTTTAACTGACTCATCTTCAAAATCCTGAAATATTTCTATTGCAGTGTTTTTGTTTCTTCTAACAGTTCTTCGGTGTAGCTGGCATTAACCAAAATGACAAAGCAATTGGCATGTTTTTGTACAGGCCTCTGTGTGTTCCTCCATCTTTTTTAGTTAGTTTTGTTGCATGGTTTCTCCATTTACATCTCTTAGAGTGCCATTTCCTGAATACAATAACAGCAGTGGAAGCTACACCATTTCTTCTTTGGTGTAACCTTCTGTTGTTCGTGATCCAAGTAGTAAATAGTGTGGTCCCCTAATTGAAAGTGTCCTGATCTGATCTGGCTCACTGATTTTAAGGATGTTGTTTAAGGATGTTGTTGTTTGTGTAGATTATCTATTTCCATCTTTACTACTTCCACCTTGCCATGATTTATACTTTGTGCATTCCAAGTGCTGAGTGTAATTTTGTTTTTGCACTTTTGAATTCTTATTTCTTTCTTGTCAACATCAGCAACTAGACTTCCTAAGGACCTTGGTCTAGCAATGTCATACACTTAAGCTGAACAGAAGAATCCTCAGCTCTTACTCAACAAGTAGACTGCCTTCCAGCCTGAGGGTCCCGTCTTCTGGCACCTCAAGAATCATTCTTTTGTGTCTTCTGTGCGTACAGAAGTGGTTTACCATTGTCTTCTTCCGCACAGTTGAACTGACGTCTTTGCTGTTTGCCATTATCATTTATGGATGACTCTGTTCTATATTGCTCCTGGCCAATATAGGTGGTAAGTTTAGTTTGGCACCTCTGGTAAGACCTTTCTGCTGTTACAGTAGCATCATACCTCCCTTCCCCCCTTTTAAATCTACATTTCTGTGACATTGTGTTGATGGACAAACAGATTGTGGCTGAGCTAAAATCAAGCTAGCTAAAATTGAACAGATTTGTAATCAACCACAGCAGCAACAAGAGCAAGGCGGACATAACAGAAGGGCAAGACAGAGTCAGAGTCAAGAAACAAGCGGATGTCAAAACCAGGCAAACAATCAGAACAGCAAAAGTACCAAAAAGGGCAAAGAGAAAAGAGTAAATCAGCAAATCAGAATAAAGTCAAAACCAGAGTGGCAAGCAAAAGTAATCACAGCAAGAACTGCTCAGTAAGCACAGAGTGGCAATACTTCGCAATGAGCAGTGTGCCAGAGGAGTATTTGTACAAACAGACTAAATTAACAACAGGTGTGATCAATACTCGGGTGACTCTGATCTAGAAAATGGAACAGGATTGGGAGATGGCGGACATGTGACAGTAATGTCATCAGGTGGTGGGTTATGGGAAATGGAGTCCGGGAGATCAGGGGTGAGAGGAGAGCCAGCAGGCGTGACAGACATATTTATCACTAAAATGGTGAACTGCAGTGAAAGGCAACAAGTAATTTAAATAAATACATAAATACATTTTAATGTAATCCTTCTTGTAATCAATCAATCAATGTCTTTTTTACTGTAACTGTAAAAAAGTCCTGATGGCCTGTAGTTAGAAACTGTTCCGTATCTGGTGGTCCTTGATTTCACAATCCTGTATCATCTGCATTACTTGAGGGCTATCCTGAAGATCCTTGAGTGGTAAATGTCCTCTAGCACAAGGTTTTGGCTGACATATCAGTACTCTTGTGTCTTTGGAGGAAATGCAGTTGTTTTGTGAAATCTTCACTGATGTAGATACCATGAAATTGCTGCCTGGTTTGCACTCTGCAAGAATCTTCACGGAATAGTGAGGACATCTATTCGCACTGTCCATTTGATTAGACCATTGTGTACAGACAAAGCCTCTGCATCTTATATGCTAACACTGTACAACAATGCCCTGTCCAGTTGACATACTGCGTGAAATGCTGCCTCACAGACAACAATAAATAAAGCTGTTTAATTCAAAGCAATATGCTGTGCACTAAGCTAACATATTGAGGAACTGAGCTACAGCATCTCTGCTAACCACACTAACCAACAGCTTTGTGTTCAACTACCACAGTGTCAATAACACTTCTTTGTGTGAGCAGACCCTCGTTTACTACCAGTTTAAGTGGTTTATTCATTTGTGCAGCAGTGTGCACCTGGCTTGCATCACATGGTATCAGGTCGTATCTTACATGGCCAAAAAGACAGATGCCTATTGCAGCAATACCTGGATGAAATGAAAACTCACACTCCAGTTTAAGCTGTGCTCCAATTAGAAGCCAGAACCCGACACAAGATCAAAATCAAACAATCAACAATCAAACAATCAAGTCCTCTTCAAGACCTATCATTAATCTCGTAACTTTTACCTTTCCTCAAAAGTTTTCCCAAGATTTGCCAAGTGTTGAACACAATCAGATTTTGAAACTAATAGCTATTACTATTGCAATAGTACCACTTTAACTTAGTAATGGGAAGTCAGATGTAATCAAGATGATTCTACTTACCAAGATAAGTCACAAAAATAATACTGACATGAATCAGACTGTGCACCCGAGTCCTCCCCAGTGAACTTAGATTCATATGCGTTATACGGCATAACATATACAACAAGAAGTCACCAGAATAAGTTTGATTTCTTTTTAATCTGCTCCTAACTACAACATGCCAATAGACTATAAGCACACATTGGTAATAACATACTTCCGGTAACATCTTAACCGGCTAAATCACCTCTGCTATCCATACCGTTGCTGCATTGTCAAGTGGTGATAATGTTTCAGGAAAATAAGTTTAAGTTTCAATGAACTTATAGCGATAAAGATGAGAATTATTGTATTCCTTTATGTCAAGCCTCTAATAAGTACAACAAAGTAGGTCTAGTTAGTTCTCATACAGCTATGGAAACCATACCCAGAGGGAGAACTTTACTGTCAGTCTCCATACTTACATTTGTAGCGAGTCTATTACAAGGAGGATGTTCCTGAGCTAGTCCAAGACACGGTGGTACCTGTTAAAGAATGGAGCAGTGCCAATGTTGTTTGAGTGGGACAATTTCCTTGTTCCACTTTCAAGACTGGGGCTTTGGGAGAGGAGAATGTGACCGGTGGAGGATGACACACTGGGCCACTCTCTCGATGGAAACATGTCTCTAGGTGAGGAGATTTCACCATTTTGCTGGCTCAGACAAATACATTTTTTCACAGGGTAAAATGTCAGGCAGGCTCAAATTAGAGAAAGACGTACTAAAATGCTTTACAGTTCACATGTCCCGCTTAAAAGTTTAAAATGATAACATTTAAATTGAATTTTGTGAAATTTGAGACACACTGAGGATGGGCACTGAGATTTGGGGAAATGTTAAAAAGGAGTATTGTATGTTTTATGCTAAAATATTCACTATAAATGTATATATTTTAACTGAAATAAGCACATAAATATCATCAGATTTAGTTTTGTCATCTGCATTGTACAAAAGTGTTTTGTATTCCATGTATAATATTCTGAATTTAATTCTGGTGAAATCAGCTGGAGTGGCTATGGTAAAACCGCAGGTAAACAGCGAATCTCAAACTCCTGTACATATGTTCCCTGTCCTTGTGTTCTTGCAAGGTAATTTGCCAGGAATGGTTTTTTTTTCCAAGAACACAAGTTTGCTCTTCGTGTTCTTGTTTTTTACAAACACCTTTCAAGTCTGAGTAAGTCTTGAAGTGACTGAGTGAAATGGGATATGAGCGCTGGAATTAAACACTGGCTGACTCAAAATGTGGAGGAGACTGTGTATATAGCTAATTGAACTATCATTGCACATATTAGTCAACATTACTCAAAACTGTTACTGCCAAAAGTGTAGTTCAAATTCAGATTCAGCTTTAACTAGTGTAACATTAGCCTGCTTTCTCCAATTTTATTTTAAGGTTTGTCACTTTAAATTCACAGTAGATTGTGGAGCAGAGGCTTATGAGGAATTCAGGGTTAAGATGGATAAATCGATAAAACTTCAGGATGTGATAAGAAAAGGATACATTTCTAGGCTGCATTTTAAGGGTCATCCTCATTGTTTTGAAACAGGACAGTGCTTATGGCATATGCAGACAGGAAACGCAGCCTATAAAGGTCACAGCCCTGTAAATGAAACACAGCCTATGAGTGAATATTTTCAGCATGTGAACAAAGTAAGAAACCTTCCTATGGCAGAATGATCTAATAATGCAGCTTGGTGAAATGTTGATTGCTAACTTTCATGGTTTTCTTGTTTTTAAATTCAGCCTTACTGTTGTACATGTTGCTATGTAACCCCTGATGAGGTGATTTAAGGCATCAAAATATCTTATGTATGATGTTGATGCTGGTAGCATTTTCTGACAGGTTAGGCTATCAACATATCCCACTTATCGTTTAAAAAGGGGTAATATTTTCAGTTTTAGCCTATTATGCTTTTTAACTATCAAGCTTAGCCTTGCTGCTCGTCTAGACCGTGGACTAAATCTACGAATTTTCTTTAGAGAGATAAAAGAAGATATTTATAGATCAGTGTTTCTCAACTGGAAATTTCAAGTACTCCCTACTCCAACAAACCTAGCCCAGCTCATGTAGGGCTTTATAATTACCCGATTTTTTTTTTTTATCTCAAGAGACAATAATGCCTTCAGTTTAACATGAGAGGATGAAGATGTAACTCTGCCCCAACAGTGTTCACTAACCTCTTGTCAATCATCTTGAAGGTCTTGTTCCTGGTTAGATCATTTGAGAAAAGAATTCAATGAAAGGAAAGAAACGTAGTGATGGCTGAAGCTCTTGACAAGCAAACAGAAGCACTAGCATAAGCACAAACATAAGCACTGACTGCTCTTGGCAAGAATAAATATTTGGCAGCAATATACATATATAGCAACAAAACAAGAGTTAATATTGGTATTAGACTGTTAATGCTAATACTGAGGAGGAGGAGAGACATTTATTGTGCATTGTTTTTTACATTTCGGATGGACACCACCGCCTTTCTGGTGATATGTTACCCCTATGATTTGAAATATAAATTTGACAGGTTCAGGTTTGTTTTTTTTTTTAAACTTCAGAGATATATCTGAAATATTTGTTACTTAATCTACACACAACTTTGTTATTCCAGTTTGTCTGATTCAGATACGTTAAAATAGGACATTCTGAGATGAGAATATGTTTGAAATGTATATGCATAAAGAAAATATAGATTGAAAGTACATATGTTATTTTACTCATGCTGCAACCTCACAAAGTGAGGCAAAACATTCATATAGCTATGGTCCAGAATAATGCAGCATGGGAGGACTGTCTGCACTCTGAAATCATGTTTTTTCTTTTTGTTTTGTTTTGGGTTTTTTTTAAATGAGCCTTTTGTTGGGCTGTTCTGTACTGTGTTTTCCGCTATAGTGTGCTTTAGCATATGTTCCTGAGAGAAAACCTTAATTAAGTTATTAAAGTAAGCCCACATCTACACTGGACACATACCAGAATGGTCATTTCAGTAATATAGCATCAAATCAGCCTGATGTCATGTCAGAAGTTTCATGTTAACATTCAATATAGTCAGTTTTCAATATTGTCAAGTTTGTTTAGAGTATTCAGATTCCTTTAATATTCATGGGATGATGAATCATCTTAGGCTGTTACTGGCAGGCCAATGAATAATAACATGCTGTTATTATAATATTACTGAAATAACTTGGTATACTTGGTCTAAATGATCTTAGATAAGACTAGCAGCACACTGTCACATGATGAGATTAATAAGCACAGACCTTCTGTATTCCTTAGTGTTATACATTTGCTGGTGATACAAAGACAATCATAAGCAACCACAAATCATAAAGTTGATTTATATGCAAACACCAGCACTAACATCAGTTGTTTCATCCCACTAATTTCATTGTTTGGGAGTATACATTATTACAACACATTTACAACACATTTGTCCAAAGAAGGACTTATTAAATAGACAAACTGCGTATGTAACATTTCTTAATAGTCAGTCTTAAGAAAATGTAATTATTTAATTTTTTAAGCTTTGTGGGGGTTTTTTGAACCCCCAAAATTCGCAGTGATCTCGCGGTGGCTTACAATGAGACAGATAAGCATCAGTTATCAGCACCGTATCTGGGACAGCTCCAGTAAGGCACAGACACAATTCATACGATCATCTTGGATACCTTAACGAACAGCGAAACTGAATACTAGTAGACATGCAAGAAATCGGATTCATCCGCTTTCCGTTTGAGTTGGCTAAATAAATGCAAAGCATGCCCTACGTTCAGTATTCGTAGCTCCGAGGAAGATACGCTGTAAACGAATAAGCTAAGAGAATATGCCGCAAAGAGAGATGAAACATATATGTTGCACAGTTAATCGTGGGAATAAGGTTATTTACTTTACATCTGAATGCATCCGCGCTTCTGAAAGGCTTCCTGAGATTACGCAACACGCCGCGAAGCTTCCCATCCCACACTGCGACAAAACGCATTCACGTTAACGGGGGCACGTGGACAGATGGGTCTGTGAGAGACTGCTCTTCAATATTGCATGCTGCAGTGGCTGGTCTCTCCTCGGGAAAACACAAAGCTGCTCGGTGATAAGAGGTATGGACCATACAAACGTCTAGTCGAAGCTGTTCCTCACGTGGACTATTCCTTTGTGGTATTCAACTGTATATGTGTTATCTTGTTAGGTAATGGATTGAGAAAAACGCCCATTAAGAAATGAGGAACCGTTTACAATAAAGGCAAATAAACCATTATCTGAAGTTTTAGGTGGCTTAAAAAGGAAAAGTACATAAATGATCATAGGCCTTTATTTTTTCTTTAGTTTTTATTAAAGACATTCAGGACATTTTGAGTTATAAATTATACTGTGTATTTGGAACCATGATCATTATATCATGCAAATTACTGTTTCATGTAACTAACCTTTCATAGACCTAATACACTACAAAATAACCTGGCATAGGCAAGATACATAGGTCATTATGTAAGGGTCATTCTACTAAATTCGAAGTCATAGGCAAGAAAATATTTAACTGACTTGCATTGAATGATGAATTATGTTTATTTTACCAAGATAAATGAACTATACTGACACTACCAAAACTATACCATTTATTTTGGTATTTATTTTACCATTTATTACTGTTTCGGTAGTGACTAGTTTGGTAGTGAATGTTTCAGTAGTGACAACTATGAACAGCTGTACACCCATAAACATAATATTTTTCAATAAAATGCAAAAAAAATGCACTAAATGTTTCAGTAGTGACAATATTTCAGATTACATGCTGATTTTCAGACTTCAGGACACTGAAGGATATTTTAAAACAATGAGGAACCATGAGGAACAGGGATGCAGTGTCATTTCTGCCTGTTGACTAAAACGCTGTTAAAACAAGACCGTAGAATGGTCTATATAGTGTACAATGATAATTTATTTATTTTTCCTTTCCAAACTAAATAAATCAGAGTGATTGATACACTCTAAAAAGTGATTTTGTGTTTTAGTTAGATATACTACTGTTATCATGTTGATTGAACTAACTGGCCATTACAACTAAATAAAATATGTTCTAAGAACTTCAACTTGAATTTGAACATTAAAATTTAAAATCGCTTGTTTGAATAATGAAAAAAAAAGGTTTCCAAACAACTTTTTATATACTACACATGCGCAGAGGGTCTGACGTCAGCGCTGGTTCATCTTCGGACTAGAGATGAGGGGAGCCATCTTGGATACGCCGTACTCTGCCGTTGCTGCTCAAAATACAGCTTCAAATCTTTTTAAAGTAAGTAAAAGTGAATGGAAACTAAAGCTTTCAGTTTAAAAAGATTTATTACTCAAAGTTGAAGGCACATTGCACGCGAACATAATTTAAACACCGACATTATTTAGTTCTTACTGTTACGCTACCTAGAGTTAGCTATCGTAGCTGAAAGCTATGGGCGCTAAAGCTAGCTAACTCTCTAACGGTGTTACACGGCTTTGTGTGCCAGACAGGTTTACTAATTACAGTTAACCAATTAGCTAAATGCATTTTTATAGTTTTAAAAAGTCCACATAGTGTCATCTTGACTGCATTTTCAGAGTTCGTAAATGTATGTAGTTAGCCAAGTATAAGGTTAAAATGCCGCTAGCCAGCTGACGTTAGCCAGGACAGCTATCCTATTTATTTAGCTAGCTAGATGGCTAGAAGCTAACTTTGATATCGGTTGATTCCTGAACAATTAACACACATTGAGTAGTTATATTAATAGCTCGGTGCTAGATGGCTAGCCTAGATGAGTTTACATGTAGCTATCTAGGTATGTAGTTTTTCGTAGTTCGTGTATGGGTTAACTATTTTTTACTGAAGTGGCACGTTGTCTTGTGTGCTGATATGCGAACGTTAACGAGAATAGGAAAGTTAGCTAGCTAGCTAGCTTAGCTAGCGAATAACCGTCCGTCCGTGTGGACAAGCGGTCTGGTTATCTCACTGAAGCTGAGCTAAATGAGGGGTATTTGGAGTAAGGCATGCTTGTGAAATGTCTTTGTTAGTAGTGTGGGACAATTTTAGTGATTGGACGCAAACACATTTAGGTTATGCTTTCGGTATGACTACGGAAAGATACAGTCTTCACAGCGCCGAAAACCTCCAGTTTTTCACGAGCTCTAGGCCACTATACCTTAGGGTTTTTTTTTTTTTTTTTTTTAAAACAAGCGTCAAAGAAATGTTCTACTTTGCTGAAGTCCATCTCCTTTTGTCGGACGTAAAACGAGCTTGCTTATTATTCCTTATTTGATAAGTGACACTGCATACGAGACAAGATTTGGTGAGGTATTTAATAAGGTGTTTGAATTTTAACATACTATTCTTAATCCAAAATGTATTTTAAGGCTTCCAGTATAAGGTCTAGATAATAAAGTTTTAATGTATTGCAGACAGTTTGCATTTTTACTTTTACATGGATGCATTAAAATGTTTTGCATGTATTAAAATGAGAAACTGAGAATGTTATCTGCTTTAGTAAAAGTGTTTAAAGTTTGGGTTTTTTTTCCCCCAGTAATTTTTTTGTTTTGTTGCTTTCTTTACAGAATCACTGGATCATTGTGTTGACAGTGTGAGGCCCTTGCCCTCAGCCAATGAGGTGGGGTTGCAAAGTTTGCTCTTTCTCATCTCCCAGCCCAACACTTTTCTGAAATAATTTGATTAAATAGAACTAATTATGTTCTCTCTAAATAAACATGCAGGTGACTTTTTTGTAGTACTGATATCCACAATATGGTATGGGGTGTGGTTCAAGTAATTTTAGTTTTTATGTTTTCTGCAGGCATCAGACCAAAGAAAGAGGACGTGCTGCAGGCATTGCCATGGTACTTGAGAGAGAATCCTCCAAGTTCCTTAAGATGTGTGAGGTATGCTAAAACTGAAACAATTCCAAAAAAGCTGTACTAAACACAAGAAATACTTTGTGCCTATATAAGCTACTTCAAAATGTGAAATTTATGCATTTGTTTTTATAAAGCCCACTGATCATGAAGATGTAATCAAAGGAATGACCATTGGAATCCTGGCAGTTGTAGAGGATGTGAAGGAACCCCTCCCAGCAATCTACAGTGATGTCGTCCTGGTCATGGAAGAGCATGCATGATGTACCAAATGCTTTTATGAACTTGATGGGGCTGCTCTACGCTTTGAACATGAACTACCCTAAAGATCTCAAATATACTTTTGAGGTGATCCAGCGTCTGTTCATGGGCATTGGGATAGAATCCTGCACTGCAAGAGTGCACACACTTAAGAAGAAGTTACTGAGTTAGAGAGGTACAATGTATTTCTCAGGTACTGCCCTTAAACTGCATCATTTTTTTATTTTATTTTACTATATGTTTTGTAAAAATGGGTTTTCCAAGACAGAAATGCAGAATGTGGAACATTCATTGTGTTTTACAGTATGCAGTACATTTAAAAAACAATTTCCTGAATAATCTGCATCTTTGCACATGTTTGGTTGTATGAATATATTTTTGTATTAGCCTGATGTTTAATGTGGGTCTTGCAAGGTTTCAGGTTAAGTTTTTGTTCTGAAACTAAGATCGCGAAGTCTGTTCTTGTACAAACCAGATTTTGTTTTTCCAGTTTTGGTGCTGTATTTGTGTTCAGTATTTCACGAATGGAAATAGCACTTAAGTAGGTGTCCTGATGCTTCCATCAATATAGTACAAAACGTTTTTTTTGTATAGAGTGACAGCAGCATTAAGGAGATCGTTATCAAGGCCTCCATGCTCCATTGACAAAATCCTAAAGTGTATTTTGGTGGGGGAGTTCAATATTGCAGATGAGAATAAACGGTAAACAAACTGAAGGGAAGGAGTTTGTTTGGTTTTTTTTTTCTTTTTTCTTTTTCCCCCCTAAGTGAGAGGATAGTTTTTGTTCTGAAACTGAGATTGCTAAGAAGAAAACAAACAGTAAACTGTATTTGTGTCAGTATTTCAAAGTTAATTCATCTTATTTTATCACAAGTGGAAATGACACTTATGGTAGACTATGTGGATGTATTGGTATGGGGACACCTACTACTATTTTTTTCTTCCAAAATCAAGGGTGTTAAAGACCATATGCTGCTTTTGTTGGAGTAACTGTCTCTACTGTACAGAGAAGGATTTCTACTATATTTGGAACATTGTTTTGAGGAATTGATTGCATTCAGCAACAAGTGTTAAGGTCAGGATTTTGGATGATCACCACCCTCCTC
Organism: Semaprochilodus insignis; assembly: GCA_034552555.1. Taxonomy (NCBI): domain Eukaryota; kingdom Metazoa; phylum Chordata; class Actinopteri; order Characiformes; family Prochilodontidae; genus Semaprochilodus; species Semaprochilodus insignis. Next base: position 4,128,443 of record CM067492.1, on the reverse strand, counting down.
ATCCGCAGCTCCCCATCTCACCACAGACGTATTGGACAGAGCACCATCATTCCAGAGAACACAGTTCCACTTCCACTGCTCCACAGGTCATTGCTGTATCTGCTCTAGAGTGTCTTATTCTATTGGCAAAACGCCTTTGCAGGGATTAGAGAAGCTGCACAATTGAATATCTGTGTCACCAATAGAATAGGACTCTCTGGAGCAGATGAACATGAACCTATTGGCACCATGTCTAATGCCAGGTATAGACTAGAGGGGTATAAAGCCCCCAGCATTGAGCTGAACAGTAGTGTTCTCAGAGAACTGTGTTCTCTGGAATGATGCTTCATTCAATACTTTTGTTACTATAGTGTATTTCCCTGTTTTCTGGCACTTCACATTAACATATGGTTACTAATATGTTGCAGAACAGAAGTCATATGGACACAGAGGCCAAAGTCTCTGACTTTAAAATTATGTCCAAAAAGTTTTGTTTTTCTGTAGTTGAGAATGATACCACCAGTCATGTTTCTGCTTCAGCCAACTAATGAAAATAATGTTAATTGTTAATAAAAAAATTGAATTATTATTGAATGAATTATACCAATATGTGTTTTTTATTTCAGAGTAACTTTTCAGCAGGCTAATTTGAATTATTTGATTAGATGATTTGAAAAAAAATGTTTGACCTGTTACTTTAATTAGATCTATGGAATTTGGTAAAGTAAGTTGAAAAAACTAGCCACATCATGTTAGAAGAACTTGCTGCATGGTTGTAAAAACTGAAAAAAATAAGTTCTGCCAATTTGTTTCAAGTTAACAAAAATTAAATTCATCTCACTTGAAATAAATAGTTGAGTAAATTACCAGGTTGTTGTGTGAACAAAACTTAGTTAAGTTAAATAAACTTAACAGATTATGTCTTTACAACTTAACTGAGTCAAAGCAAAAAGATGACTAAGTTAAGTTGAGTCAACAAATTTTTTTTACAGTGTATAAGCTGCTCTGTAATCTTAAGGTTAAATCAATTATCGCTCATAGTCGGAGGGGGAGGAGAACACCAGTTGATTCTCTGTGTTATTTGTACAGTTATCGGCTTCCTGGAGTGAACTACTGAGAACTTTAAAGTGCACTGATGAGCTGTCTATTGATGTTTGAGCCATAGTAGGCACTGAGTTGTAAGGAAGGTAATATACACAAACCCTCATTACTAATAGAAATTAAAAAAAAAAAAAACGACTAAACTATCCCGCATCAGTATAACGTGGGACATTAGAGCTTCATTCAATACACTTGTATATTACTAAGAAGTATATGCAGGAAAGAAGACTCTCTTTTAATCACATTAATAAGATGCACTCTATGCCACGCACTAAGGGTAAACTGATCAATGATTCCTTTTCCTCTCCTGCTTGATGTAGCCACGAGTTCTGGCAGGCAGCAGATGAGAAACAGGGAGGGAATACTCTACAGCACAGCAGTCTCAATATAATACTAGCCTGCTCACTGCAACATAGTGATCATTAATGGTCATTCTTATTAACTTTAGTCATTTTTATGCTGCAACAGAAGCTTATTTAGGACAGTACCTTTAACCCTAATTAAAGACTATATAGAATTTCCGAATTGAAACACAAATATTTCCTTTTTCAAGGTTGCAGAAGTGGACTTTTGTTCCCTGTATCCCTGTTGAGAAGTGCCCATACTGAGTGAAGAACTCAGGACTTAGGTCCTGGAAAGCCCACATGCCTGCAGACATTGCTCTTCTGACGCTATGTAGTTATGTAGTATGTAGTTTAGTGTGGTAGAATGAATGAGTTTAAACCAAAGGCCTAGTCAGTAAGAAACCATTCTGTTACAAGTAGACTGCTGGGGCAAGAATTCAAGCAATGGCCAGGCTTAAATTTTGGACCCATGTCAGTAAAGATTCTGGCATCTTTTATCTTTTGTAAAATAAGCCACAAAATAACCTCAGGTTATATGTATCCTGTGTGAACCAGTGTGTGTGTGTGTGTATATATATTATATAATATCTTGCACAAAACTAAAAGGGTATTTAGTTTTGTCATGCACAGCACAGATACCTCATCCTGTCAGTCACTCTCATCCCCACTGTTTTCGCTGTGTTCAGCTCCAGGTTGTTGTGGTTGCTCCAGAGGACTACCTGATCAACCGTCCGTCTGTAAGCAGACTTGTCATCATCCTGGATGAGACCAATGACTGTCCTATTGTCTGCAAACTTCAGGATTTTGACGGAGGGGTCCACAGAGGTACAGTCATTTGTAGAAAATGAAAAGGGACATGGGGACAAAACACAACGTTGAGGAGCTCCTGTGCTGGTTGTCTTGGTTCCTGAGATGATTTTCTCCAACCTCACCTGCTGCTCTCTGTTTGTGATCCACTGGCAGGTGGTGGCTGACAGACTGAGTTGGGTCAGTTTGCTGTGTAGCTGTGTTGGAATGATAGTGTTGAAGGCTGAGCTGAAGTCCAAGAATAAAATTCTTGCATAAGTGTTTGGATGGTCGAGGTGCTGAAGGATGTGATGAAGTCCCATATTCACTGTGTTGTCCACCGACCTGTTGGCCCGGTATGCAAACTGCATGGGGTTAGTGATGTCCTTCAAGTGACTGAGAACCAGTCTCTCAAAGGTTTTCATGACTACAGAGGTCAGTGCAACAGGTCTGAAGTCGTTCAGTCCAGTGATGGTTGCCTTTTTGGGGATGGGTATTATTATGGAGGATTTGAAGCAGGATGGTACAGCACACAGTCCCAGTGACCTGTTGCAGATCTTCGTGAAGACAGGTGCAAGCTGGTCTGTGCAGTTCCTCAGGCAGGAGGGTGATGCTCCATCCGGGCCTGGTGCTTTCTTCACTTTTTGTTTTTTGAAGAGTCAGTGCATGTCCTTTTTGCATATCTTCAGGGCAGACTGAATACTCAGAGGAGTGTGAATTGGAGCTGTATAGG